>RXPK01002347.1:0-67877 GCA_004143645.1 Protaetia brevitarsis | reverse complement strand
CTACTGAATTACACTGAGGCGATTCAAAACGGTCTTTAGGGGGAGGAAACCGTAGCTGCAGTTTTCTTCGACTTCCGTAGTGCCTTTGACTCGATTTGACACAAAGCGCTAACCCATAAGAAGGTTGCTTCTGGCATTAATCCTACTCTCATTAACACCTCGAACAGATCCTTCTGTGTTAGAACCGCCGGAGTCCGTTCCAATTCTCTGGATATCCCCGTCACGGAATACCGCAGGGACTGTTATTAGGGCCACGTCTCTTCCTGTTGTTTCTGGCAAATCTCCTTGGGCATCTAGCTCGCGCCTGGCTATATATGCCGATAAGTAAGACCATCATATACTCGATTTACAGGGGCTAGAAATTAACCTGTGATCGCCTTCCTCTCGATGAAGACTGCCTTTGAATGAATCCAGGTCCCCTGAGGCACTACCTACGCTACGGGTACTCTAACGAACTAAGGGGCCCTTAGTTCGTTAGAAGCGAGCATGATTTGCGAATTCTTTTACAAAGATGGTTTTTCTTGACATATTATCATGTCTCAGGTTTTATATATATACAGGGTTTTCCACGGAACTGGCTGGTTAGAAGTTTTCCGGCTTAACGAAATTCCTTAGTTTTAAAAAATTGGAGCTTGCAACAATTTGGCACTTACTTTCTTTCTAAAATATTTTCACCTTTTTTGCACTTCCGGTTAACCGGAAGTCGCCACGAACTTTGTTATTTTAAATGGAACACCCAATATATTATTATATTTTTGAATTTACCATAAAATTCTATGACGATTACCATTAGGGTATCTTATACCTATCTTCAACTGTTTCTAAGATATTACGATTTTTGTTAAAATTTTGACATTTACATTGTTGTATGTAATTGATTAATTCTCACTTGATTTAAGTGTCAGAAATCTCCGACTTTGAAATCAACAAGTACTAACATTGTTTTACCAAAACGTAGAAAAAAAATTCAGTGACATACAGGGTGTTTAAAAATTAGTGACATATCCAAGAATTTTGAATGTTGCAAAACTTAATTTTTTCAAATAGAACACCCTGTACATTTTTCTATTTTTGGATGTACAATTAAATTCTATACCGATTTGCTGTAGCATTCCCTATACCCATCTTCAGTAGTTTCCTTTTAAATTACTCGTTTTGTTTATTACCGCTTTCAAATGGCCGAATAATTTCTATCTGGTGGGCCATGACCTTAACATCACAACAATTTATTATTATTAGTAAGTATTATTGTTATAATCATTGTTTGTTACACGTCGCGTGTTCAGATAAATGCATATTATTATGGAACTTATGAATTAGATAATGAAAAATATTGAAGGAGCTTATTTTAACCTGGATACTTTAAATTTATTTTACATTCACTGAGAATGCAGGATGAACTTATAGAGAATTTACGGTAATTATAGGAATTTATTTTCGGCTAATATATCTAATAAAATTCAGAAAACTTTGAAATAATACATTACACAGATTACACACTGTACGCAACTTTCGGTACTACCAAGCAAGATTTAATGATTCGTGTGACGAGAACGTTTGATGAATTAGACCCAGTTGAAGTGAGAAGAAGTATAAGGCGACACATTAAGACGTCGAATAATAAAATGCTTGGACGTAAACGGAATTCACATTGAGCATTTTTTTTGATGCTCTATGTCATGGTTCAAGTTTATGCTGCTTGTAAATTGCATTTGTTAAGTATGCATGTATCTAAATATTCTTCATAAAAACCTTTATAATTTTGAAAATACTTTAATATATCAAAAACTTTAAAACATTTGTCTGACAAGCACACTACGTTTTAGTGAAACAATTTTTGTTATGTTGTCGTCGTTATCGTTTATGCCATTTCCCTTAATTTGAAACCAAGCTATTAAGAGAAATCATTTCAAAATTTTCTGGATTCCTTTAGATATATTAACAACCAATAAATTCCTTTAATTACATTGAATTCTCTATAAGTTCTTCCTGCATTCTCAGTGAATCTAAAATAAATTTAAAGTATCCAGGTTAAAATAAGCTCCTTCAATATTTTTCATTATCTAATTCATAAGTTCCACAATAATATGCATCCATCTGAACACGCGACGTGTAACAAACAATGATTATAATAATAATAAATTGTTGTGATGTTAATGTCATGGCCCACCAGATAGAAATTATTCGGCCATTTGAAAGCGGTAATAAACAAAACGAGTAATTTAAAAGAAAACTACTGAAGATGGGTATAGGGAATGCTACAGCAAATCGGTATAGAATTTAATTGTACATCCAAAAATAGAAAAATGTACAGGGTGTTCTATTTGAAAAAATTAAGTTTTGCAACATTCAAAATTCTTGGATATGTCACTAATTTTTAAACACCCTGTATAATGTCACTGAATTTTTTTCTACGTTTTGGTAAAACAATGTTAGTACTTGTTGATTTCAAAGTCGGAGATTTCTGACACTTAAATCAAGTGAATAATTACAATTACATACAACAATGTAAATGTCAAAATTTTAACAAAAATCGTAATATCTTAGAAACAGTTGAAGATAGGTATAAGATACCCTAATGGTAATCGTCATAGAATTTTATGGTAAATTCAAAAATATAATAATATATAGGGTGTTCCATTTAAAATAACAAAGTTCGTGGCGACTTCCGGTTAACCGGAAGTGCAAAAAAGGTGAAAATATTTTAGAAAGAAAGTAAGTGCCAGACTGTTGCAAACCCCAATTTTTTAAAACTGAGGAATTTCGTTAAGCCGGAAAACTTCTAACCAGCCAGTTCCGTGGAAAACCCTGTATATATAATCTCAGGTTTTATATATATATCACTGTCAGGATATTGAAGCCTGTGCCTAATTGTTCCTTCCTTGATCATTCTAAGTATGGTTGTGTTTGTCACGCCTTTCACCACAATGTGAAGAGAAGTAAGATACATTTGAAGCATGAAATAGTTTAATTATAATAGTTTAATTATAATTTTCTCAAAATTTCCCATATAAATTTCCACCAAACTATCAAATTACGCACCCCCACAACCTTGTAACCCCTAAATACGACACAACGGGATCTAGTAGATGATTATTCGACAACGGCGAACGGATGACACCCCTCATATTTCCCCAACAGCGGCGGCATCCGTTTGATACGATCGAAATTAGAAACCCCGAAATGAAAATCTAATTAAACCCCCGCCATCCCCTCTCCCATGTCCTCGAATAACACATACACACACCCACACACGTACACACTTACTTCCCATAAACGTCGAATTAACTTTCACCCACCGTTTCCCGTATACCCAAAACACTCGCAGTAGTAGATCGTACTGCACATTTCCCGCTTACTTACGTTGAACGTACGAAACCAGCCCCTGGCGTACGTTGCGGGAAACGCGGGAGCCCGTGGTGGAAATCGTTTGTTTTCGCGAGCACGTGACAAATTACGCCCGCGTTAACTGAATTAAATCGACTAACGGTTCACACCGTTTACTCGCACGGATGGGATTCGCAGTCTCGTCGAGTTTGAGCGGGCGGAGATTTTCTATACGTATAACGGTATTGTGTTGCAAAATGGGATGTAGTTGAGTATCGAGTTGTTTTCTCACGTTACGAGATTACTGCTGCGTGATTTTGAGGTTGAATTATTCCAAAATTTGTATTTTATCGAGTATATTTCGCAGCGAACCTAGAATATTTATCATTAACTGTTAATTATTAACATATTTTAAATCATTTATTATTATTTTTGTGTCAACATACTTCTGTGTACTGATTGAATTAATTGAAAATGCAAAACTGATTTAACAATGAAAAAGAAAATAAAATTAACTAGCTCAACGGATAAAATTTAAATTGATCAAAAGATCAATTAACCTCAGAGTTACCCTCGCGAATTAAAACTTGAATCTAACCACGAAAAGTAAATTGTGAGTGAATGAAATCAGACTTTCTTAATTACCCGAAAAATTGAAAAGGTTTAAAAAATAAAAAATAAAAGAATAGAATTTTTAACCCAAGGGCGTCAATTAACAATCAAATTTATTTTATAAAATGGGTTAACTTACAATTTGTGCAGAAAAAACCCGTGAACTGAAGGTTCTGGCCTAAAATAAAAACTGCACTTGATTCTAAATTACAATAGGACAATGCTATTTCCTAAGCAAAGCAAAATATTAGTTTGTTCAGGAAGATTATCCACAATCTTACAATTTCAATCCACGTGGTTTCAAATTCAAATAAACTGAGCGTGGACAATTTCTAGAAAATTACTAAAAATAACTAAAAGCAAGAACAATGCTTCTACTCACCCAAACGAGGTGATTGATAAAATAAAAATGAATCAGAAAAATTTAATAAAGAAAAAATTAACTCTTTAAAATAAAAAAAAAAGAGAATAACAACTAAAAAATATCTTCCCGAACAAAAATAATGAACGATCTTACATCTACAATGTGCACACTTCAATATACTAACAATTATTACAATATGAATTCCTTGATTGGCTATATTTTTAAATCAGAAATGTTAAATTTACTAAACCAAAATGGATAACAAAATGGCAACAAAGATTGAATAATACGTCTACTCACGTTAATAGTCGAACAAGGAACTGCTTGACAAAACTCTACACCGTACGCACACTTTACATTCTAACATACAGCGTGTTCAAAACTGAGGAACAAAGTGACATATTTTCAAATGCAGAAAACTATTTTTTTTTTTAAATAGAACACCCTGTATTTTAAATCGAAATTAGAAAGTAAATATCATTCCCTATCATTTTATATCAGCATTCCCTATACCTGTCTTTAATAGATTTTGAGATATGAGCGACTATTTGTTAAACAGACTAAGTAGCCCTAGTAGCCCTATGTTGAAGGAATAAGAACAAAAAGAAAGTTTTTTTTTACTTTAAAGATATCCATATTGGACATGAGTTTCTGAACAGCCTGTATATGATATTGCAGTTACCGCTGTCGCAGTCAATACCTATGACCGCATACTTGCATCCACATCAATATAATATCTTAGTGTCTAATAGCCTATAAGATATTTAATTTTATTGGAAAGAGTACAAAAGTCAAAATTTTGACAAAATTACAAATATCTTAAAAACGATTAGCTTTAGGAATAGGAAACATTAATACAAACTCATCACAAAAGATACAAGCATTTAAAATAAGAAAGTTGATATTGACATCCTGTATACCAAAAGTGCTATAATTTCGGTGGGACCCTGTATATACGCATGAAAAATGTACCAATCAGATAGGAATTGTACTTTTGTACTACAGACGTCAAATTGTATTAAAAAGCTAAAAAAGGCGGTCGCTAGCAACACTGTATTGAACTGAGATTTACGTCAATGCAAGTATTTTAGTTTCATGCTTAGCCGTTCCTAAAATCTCGCCCCTTTAAATTTGGCCTCCCTAAGCCACGCCTAGTCGGCCTTAGGGCAAAGGAAATTGTTCATCAGCTGTTTGCGACAGATTAAGTTGTCAATCGATAGCATGGTGCAAAAGTTACACAAAGTAAGAAATTACTGTTTTAAATAGAAAAGCTTTTGGCGAAATGGATATGATGTAGTATTTGTCGCATGCATGGGAAATTGAGAATCCATTTTCATATGTAATAGCAAATAGCAAGATTTCTGCTAGCTAATTTAAATTTAGCGCCTTTTAAGATAGCTACACATATAAAACCGACAATTGATTCATACACATGCTCACAGAGAATACACTTCATTAAGTTGAAAAATGTACAACGCAAACGCACAATTCACCGACAAAATCTAGCAGAATAAGCATCAAAATCTAACAAGCGAACACTAGATAAATAAATAAATGGAATTAATTTAAAAAAATTTAACACTTAATTAAATAAATCATACAATAACTCTTTAACTAAATTTTTAAATAAAATAAACATTATTGTGAAAATTCTCGGAACATTGATTAAACGGAGTAAACAAAACAAAATATGCAACTCAAAATACACTCAGCAAACATGGGTTGTTTATCCATAGCAATACATAGTTTGATTTTAAAGTCATCTGCTATTAATCCTACTCTTACAATTTTTACAAAAGTTTCGCAAATTGTAAATGGCCATCATTTGCTTGTTGAGCTCCGAAATATCATAAATACATTTAAATCTAGTGAACGCTGTTGTTTAAATTCAGGGTTAATTACAATAATTATTAGAATATAAACATGACGAATTACATCATCTTATGATAATTATGCTCCGTTAAAAGGTGCCCACAACACTAATATGAAAAGCTATTATTACGACGGAGCTATGCGTTTATAACCCTACGTACCGACCGCATAACGATCCGATTCTTACCAGGAATTTTCATTAAAACGAAAGAGGATTCCCCAAGCAGAATTAATTAAATTGTTGACGTGCACGATGTAAGATAAAAAAAAAAAGAAATGGATCTTGATAATAACCTTCGCGCTATCAACGGCCAACATTGCGGTAGATATTGGGTACTCCGCGCTAGAAGTCTTTCTTTTGGTTTCTTTCTACCCGCGGTAAAATAATATACGAATACAATATGTCCTATAGGGTTGGCCTGCTGTTTTGTTTCGTTTCTCTTTAAGATTTTCCGAAATATCCCCCACGGACTTTGACTATGTCGGCCCATAAGCGGAGGTTCATAAATCATATACAAGCCCGCACGTGTTATGAATGCGAATTTTGGGCTTTTCGTTTTATCTTTGTATATATGTACTTGTTTATCCTTTCATGCGAATACTCTAAAAATGTAAAAACCGCACAATAAGAAAATCACTAAAATACGACAACTTTGATGTTAGAAACGTCAAAATGGACAGTCTGTCTTGTCACAATTTAAGAAGATACAGTTAACTCAGCTTTTGTAATTTACTAAAGGAAGGTAATTAATTGAAACATAGGCCCACTTTCTCACACAATTCTTTAATAAGACGACCAGTTCAACATCCTCAGGCCAGCTGAAGAACATGCAATGAAGACAAAATTAAAATGGATAATTTTTTAACAAATAATTAAGAAATATTTACAAATTCTACCAATAAATAAAACGTGGTAATATTAAATTAAAAATTATTGAAAAAAAATCGACAATACTTACAATTACTAATCAGTTAAGAATTGTCAAAAAATAAAATAGAGAAATTGAATTGTACAATTGGTAAAATATATGTAACCTGTGACACATTAACATTAAAACACAAATAAGCACACTTAAAAAAACAGAATAAAATGTGATAAAATAAAATGGTGTATTATTTAAAGGCGCAGCGACTCAACTAATTCTGGAAATCTGAAGGTTCAAACTCTAGTTTTCAAACGAATAATCTAGAAGAAATGTTTTTAGCTGCGCCATCTATTTTCGAAAAACTATATCAATAAAGTAGTAGCAAAAAAAAGTACAGGAACTGAAAACCTTGAAGTCCACATACGCAAACAGTAAGATCTGTCATCTGTTAAGTAAAATTTGAAAAGTTGGTGTTGCTACAAATATTAGCTCAGAATTAAGGGAAAAATTTCTGTCAGATATCTGCTGTCTCTCAATGTCCAATGCCTCCAAGTTATTTAGTAAACTGTCTCTTTTAGCGGTATGTAAAATATGAAAACCGTTGTTAATATTAAAGATGTGGCCTTTATCTTTGAGGAGAACACCTCAAATGTTCTTTAATCTGGACGGCAAAACTTTAGCCATACCTTTCTATATTATTTAATACAAATAATTTGAATTTGAATATGAAACCCAAGGTCATAGATTCGCAGTTTCAGAAAATCACGATCTGCTTGATGATTTTGACAGTTAACTAAATATTACACCAGATTCCGGCAAACAGCAATATCTGTATGGCATTTGAGAATATTAGAACTACTTTCTTGACACTACAAAATAATAGTAACAGCCGATACAGCTAATCACAGACTACCTCCAGACGACGAACTCAATGTAAATCTAGATGCCGTTTCGGATTTTTCTTTCTCTTTCACAAAAATACAAAATTTAGGTAGATGGCGCTTGAGTGTTTCCCGCTTAATTTCAAAAAGTATATACTTTCATTTGTATTTATTTTAGAGGACAAAGTGTTTAAAGATTGTATTTGACTATATTGTTATTTATATACATATAAACAAGAATATAGTCCAATACAATCATTAAACACATTACAATAATTTTTTAAAAATTTATTTCTTCGTACTACTGCATAAAGGTATAACAAACTAAAGATAATATAACTCTTTGATTTTATTTTTCTCATTTACAAAATAGTAATATGTAAAACAAGTACAAATAAACAGTCTACTAACTAGGTAACAGATAGATTTTAAAATATTCATTAATAGTAAATCTTTCGTTGCCAGTATCAATAGAATTTACCATATTCGCAAAAAGAAGTCGTCGGTAGTTGTAAACAACTGTGTATAACACCCTGGTTCTTGGGCTGCAATTTAGAACTTGCATTACTTACATATATTGGTGTAAACTTACCTATCAAGCTGTCGTGGACAGCAAAATAGCTTCTGCACTTCGGTTTTAGAACGACCACAAACTATGCAAAACATTTTCGCAGAATATGTCACGAATGTCACTATTTTTGAAACAATTTTGAAAAAATACCTTTTATATTACAATACGAGGCGCCATCTCTACTACTATCTCGTTTTTAACATGTTGTCGTACAGGTTTCTATAATACGCAGTCTTTTAAACAGCGCCTCTACACAAATTTTGAGTTTTTTGGAAAAAGATAACCTTATACTATATTTCCATTAGATAGAAAAGAATAGAGAGAGCGGTACATATCTGAATGCGAGTTCGTCGTCTGAGGGTAGTCTGTGCAGCTAATGACAGCCTTGTTTATATCAAAACTAAATAGTAAAAAAACCAGCGCGCAGAGATAAGAGAAAAAACGGCACTTGTCATTTTTGACGGGGCCGCGTGCACGCCTTTAGCGTTCTGGCAGCACTATAGTTCAAAGAAAGAGCGCCACTGCTGATTTTATTCCGACCAGAGATAAGGTACAATAGAGATAGTTAACTTAACGATAAAAAAAATAACCACGCCTGTATAATGTGATGGGGACCGATTTTGAAAGGTTCTGGTATCAATCCATAGAGGGCGCTCGCGTCACTAAGAGCGCGAAACTTGAATTAATATCCGAATGTTTTCATCTTATTTAATTACTGTTTTAAAATCGAATGCATTATTATTGCAAACGTACATTTTAATCAAAAAAACATGTTAAATTATCACAATAATACAATCAATTTTCAAGCAATAACATCAATTTGTAAAAGTATGAAGGTATTTTTGGAAATAAACAAATATTTGGCAGAGAAAAGCATTGTATTTTTTATTTTATAAAAGCATGAAAAATATTTATGGAGCATGGACTATTATCTATCAGCTTCTAATGGGAAATAAAATAATTTTGCAGAAGCGGGTATTGCACCACAAATTAAACACTTATTAACCAGCATTTGTACTTACTTATGAATAAAATCTCAGATCGAATGAAAATAACAGGCCAAAATGTATTATTTCCTGTCAAAGTGTTACACAAACACTTAAATAGCATACAATATCTAACTAACTACTTCACGACTTCACGAAAATATATTTTTGTGTGTCACTTAAAATACGTAAGTAGCTTCTACTTAATTTTATAAATGTCAACATGACACTTCAATTAACTAGAAACAAATATTATACCTGTATTACATATGGTCAAAAAAATGTTCCACTGGCGCACTATAGATGACACCACTAGCATTTTCTATTGTTGTGCATTTGTAGTGGTAATATATTTCCATAAGAGAATACTTGTGGTGCCATCTATAGTACGCCAGTGGAACATTTCTTTGACCATATGTATACTGGTATAATATTTGCTAGAACTAAATAATCATTTTTGCTCTAGAATAACAAGTTTTCTTAAAAGAGGTGTTACTTATCAATAAAATTAAATAAATTTTTCAACCTAGAATAAATGATAATTGTGGTGGCATACTTGCGCCCAAATTATATGCAATCTTATTAACATATTTTTTGTTTATTTTACTCCTTTCCTTATATGTAGACAACCTTATGTACTTGCATGTTGACTCTAGCGCCTCTGAGGATTGATACTTAAACTATTTCCCTTTCGGAGGGAAAAGCGTCACGATTTGTCTAATTCAAGTTGGACAGGTATGATTCTGATGTTGATCGTGACTAGACCTGTCAAGGTGTAATCGGGTGTTTCTGGGCAGGTGTAGTGCAAGCAGACGCCTACTAGGAACGCTGATAGTCAGCGGTGAATACGTGCAAGTCATGATTCGACAGGCCGTATAAAGCAAACTGTCAAAGTCACTAAGCCGGTGATTAACTGCTGATTCACAATGATTGTAACGTTAATGTAATGGTAATGTTGATGTTAATGTTAATGTAAACTACGTACATAATGATGTTTAGAAAATAGGCGGCAAATTTTGGAAACGTCACAGTGAAAAATCATCTGAATGTTGGCAATACTGCAAAAATATTTAGTGTGTTCTGAAAAATATTAAGAAATAAAGTGGTAGAAGCTAAGGAATACAATAACCTATGCATATGTATGTGAATCACAGAAATTGAAACCTGTGTTTAAGCGATCATCATCCAACAATGAACTTTGCGGAATCAACGCAAAGTTTATGAATATTATACCTCAATAAGTATAGTTCAGTGCCAATCATTGCTTAGTAGATTAAGGATAATGATATCGAAAAGTAAATCTACTCAATTACGTAGTTACCCGAAAGATTATCAGCTGTGTTTGAGAGTTTTGAAGGTTATATGCTTTTCACATTATTTTCAAATTTTTATTAGCATTTGCAAAGTAATGCGCATGTGTACAGTCTTTAAAATGATTGGTTGACGTTAACTGATATGTTAAGATTTTAAAATTTAACAATACATTACGTTAACATCACGTCATTAACA
The DNA here is from genome assembly GCA_004143645.1 of Protaetia brevitarsis. Taxonomy (NCBI): domain Eukaryota; kingdom Metazoa; phylum Arthropoda; class Insecta; order Coleoptera; family Scarabaeidae; genus Protaetia; species Protaetia brevitarsis. The sequence continues at coordinate 56,889 of RXPK01002347.1, read as the reverse complement.
TCATTCTGTACAAGTTCTGTCTGAACACAGCTATATAACCAACGTTTTAAACTTAACATTAACACTAACATTATTGCGAATCAAGCATAAAAAATATGTACAAAATCAGAGTGACGCTAGTGTATTTAGCTATATTGTGATCTTACTTCAACTGAAATAAATGCAGCGCCATCTTAGGGCGGCGAACAAAAACGAATAACTAAACTGCGCGGTATTTAAACAAAGGATTCGAAACTGGCGACGTTGACGATGCAAATCCGGCGCGAGTTCTCGGATTTCCGGGAATAAAGAGGTAAAAAAAAAAGTACGAACGCCGGCATACATAACGACCCCGGGGTGGCATCGGAGATATGGCGCTCACGACGTCGTCACATCCGAAAATTAAATAGAGCGGAGGAAGAGTTTGAGCCCTTTTCGTCGAGGGTCGGTTCTCTCGATATTACACCCTAATCGATATTGTGCAAGATTTTTAAATTCCGTTATCCGGGCATTCCGCGTGCAGTAGAAATTTTTCATTCCGTTGGGCTCGACGTCAAAAGTACTATACGCAGAGGTAATTCGCAATAACGATCGCTGATAGTGCCTCTGCTGTTCGTTTATGTCATGCCGCGTAATCGAGTTAAGCTCTGGATATAACAAAGAGAGTAGGAAAAAAAAAACGACCTGAATCAGAATTAAAAATCGTGCAATACGGAGATAATGATTCAGATGGCACGAATTATGATGCCGACAAAGAGATGAATATAATTCCAGCCCACAAATTATATGTTTGAAGTTATATGCTATAACAAAAAAAAAGAAAAATAGCATGGTTAACTAGGCATGTGTTGCTATGGAAACAGCTGTCGTTTAAAACAGGTTTCAAAGCCAACTAAAGAAGTAATTGTTAGTTGAAGTGCATACGCGGTTGCCTACAGACAAATTTTAAATTTATTAAAACTGACTATAAAGATAGACCGTCTTAGCAATAAATGCTAAGTATAGCCTTATATATAATGTGAACTTTATTTTATTTGTTAATTCACCCTTACCAAGTATATTTTTTTATTATATTTTGTTCCGAGAGATTTTTAAATCTTCGGGATGTTTATTCGGTAATATTTACTGTATTCCCCTCAAACTAGAGTAAATAGCGGTATCTCAATGTCCGTTACTGGTTATCCATTTGAATTCGATGTTGGTTTACCTGACACGGTTATATACAGGGTGATTCTCAATATATGCGACAAACTTTAAGCGTTGATTCCTGGAGTTATTTTGATCATAAAAGTTCATAAGAACATATGTCCAAAATCGCTTAGTTTTAAAGTTGTACAATGTTTAATAATAAGTTAACATAATTAATGTTTTTATTATAAATTAACAAAATAATTAGTAAAACAAAATTAACTAACTGTTGAAAATGACCGCCCCCAACTGCAATACAAGCTTCTATCCTCCGTCGTATTGACTGGCGAGTCCGTTCTAAAATACCAGGGGTATTTCGAATTGTTTGAAAAGCTGCGATAATACGATTTCTCAGTTCACCGACATTTTCAATGGGAGTCGTATAAACTAATGATTTAAGGTGACCTCAGAGAAAAAGGCCCAAAGAATTTAAGTCTGGAGACAGAGGAGACCACGTTGTGGACCTCCCCGTCCTATCCACCGATCTGGATACGTATTGTCCAAAAACTCGCGAGCAACTAAACTAAAATGCGCTGGAGCACCGTCATGCATAAATACATTGTAATCTAATTGCAACGGAACTTCTTCCAGCAGTAGCGGTAGCTCCTCTTCAAGAAAATTGCGGTATACCTCCCCATTTAACCGCATCGGTAAAAATGTGGACCCTATCAAGTTGATCTTCAACAATTCCGGCCCACACATTGACAGAGAATTGATGTTGATGACGGGCACTCACTAGTTCGTGCGGATTTTCTTCGGCCATATGTGATTATTATGAAAATTAATAATCGCGTTTCTAGATAAAATAGCCTCGTCCGTGAAGAATATTTGAGCCAAATAGTCGGGATTTTGTGCGATTTTGTGTTGCATCCATTGACAAAAGCCACTCTTTGCGGAAAATCTGCTGGCAAAAATGCCTACACCCGTTGAATGTGATATGGACACAACAGTTAATCTTTCAATATTCTCCAAACTGTGGTCTGACTAATGTTTAAAGCAAACGCAATTTTTCTGGTGCTTGTAGTAGGATGTTCCTCAACCAACTTAGTACCATTTCTTCAACTTGTGGAGTTCTCACTGTAGATGGGTGCTCGTTATCAGTCGACCGTTTTTTAAAATTTCCCGTTTCATTAAGACGTTGGTGAAGACGGCCAAATATTGAATGTTGCGGGATGATACGGTTCGGGTATCGTTCTTCATAAAGACGTTTAGCAGCACGCGAATTTCCATTGGCAATACTGTATACGAAATGCATATCACACATCTCAGCATTCGTGTAATTCATTTTAGAAAACAGAAACTGGAAATAAACTCAATGAATACTCTAACAACTATTGACAAAGATTGAAATGACAAATAAACAATTCCCTCTCAACACAATAGTTTTTAAAGAACCAACTGTGATATTATATCGTGTTAGTCATAGTTCATAATTTATTATTAAACATGCAATAACTTCAAAACCAAACCGTTTTGGACATATACTCATATGAAGTTTTATGATCAAAATAACCTCAGGAATCAGCTCTTAATGTTTGTCGCATATATTGAGAATCACCCTGTATAAGGCTATATCTAGCAGGTGTCGGCATTATACCGCGTTTCATATTTGACCGCTCCAAAAACCTATTATCATCAATTAAATGCCTCCGAGAAAGGTAATACGAACCGCATACCTATTACCACATTACATCATAAATAGGGTTGGGGCAGTTTTGACGCTTCCAACATTGGGGAATAACTCATCCGTTGTGCCGGACAATGGCGCTCTATTGATGTCTTTAATTGGACGAAGCCGTTGTCTAGGACGATCGCAATCCTTTCACGTACACCACCGACTATCCCTTATCGGGCAGCGCCCTTCGTTCAGTTTGACTTTGGCAAGTTTACGTGTCGTCCACACGATCGTCTCTGACCGTATAAATAGAGGGTGGACGTGACAGAAATATTTATCGTGCTCTAAAGGGCCGAGAAGTGATCGTAAAACGTATGTACTTACATACCTCGCCCGTACCGAGGTGGATACATATGCCTTACTTCCTTACTTGTTAGCACAAATGGACGAGACGACGCTTCTGTGGAGATAGGTCGATTTTCTGTAGGAATAACGACTTCTTTTTATGGTAACAGTACACGTCATACACACGCTCCGGACTTTAAGCGTTACGAAGAGCAATTTTAGTTTGAAGGTGTGTATTCATCAAGAATAGGAATCCATTTGATTTATCCCGCTTGTATAATTGTTCGAGGTTGCGTAATTTCACTAAATATCAGAGGAGAAAGAATGCTTTATTAATTGTTATTAAAACAATTTCAGATGAAATGCAAATTATATGAAAAAGTGCATTAATTGATACTAATGTTGCACTACTTGTGTAGAAAAATATTAGAAATTTTTCGAGCAGTTCCTGTTGCTACGCTGATTCACCAGCACTGATGCTGTACGGGTGGACGTAGCGGAAAGTGATATTTTTTTTCTTTAACTTTATAATAAACCGATTTTATGCGGCATATTTTCATTTAACACGTGATGAAATGATCATTATCAAATATTAAAAACCACATTTAACAAAGCTGCATCTTGACATTTCGAGTTATCGCTTTTGCATGATTGGCAAATGATAATATATATAACTTTAGATACCACTTGGCCCGAGTTGATTGGCCCTATATATTATGCGATTCCAGAAATATAAACAATTGTTATAAAGCTTTTATATCATGTTTCCGTCATTATTTTGAGATGGGCTTCCCACGTAAGCGTATTATCACTAAGTCAAAAAAAAACGTAATATCAAGATGACTCCTGGAGTTAGTTGAAGCCAAAAATAACTTGCTCTTAGCTAGAGACTTGTCATCTATCTATCCTGAAATCAAATATGCAAAACGAAGTTTAGAAAATCATTACAATAATTTATTGAATCTATCTGTAAAGCAATATAATAACAATAAAGTGTTACTGTCTGCAAGCAGAACTAAAACCATGTGGAATATAATTAATCGGGAGTTGGGTAGATTAAATGAGTCAAATTCCATAGAACTTTTTTAAACACTTTGATATAGATGAATGTCATCTTGCTTCAAAATTTAATAAATATTTCGTTGAATGCAGTCAGACAAAAGGTGGCATGGATAGTGATTTCTTATATGAGAATGTTCTTCTGAATACTGTATCTATATTTTTCCCTCCTATCACAGAAAATGATACTCTACGGCTAATAAATAAGCTCAGCTCCTCACATTCAAGGGGATATGATGACGTCTCAAATAACCAAATCTGTAAGTGATTGATTTATTATTGCCTTTAACCCTTTTAATCAACCTTATGTTTGAAAATGGATTGTATCCATCGGATCTTAAACTGGCCACTGTTCAACCGATATATAAAAAAAATAATCCACCATTACTTAAAAACTATAGACGTATTAGTTTACTATCTACTTTTGCAAAATTATTTGAATTAGCTGTGTATGAGTAGCTTGTAGATTTTTTCAACTGCAATAAATTATTTTCCCATTGCCAACATGGCTTTCTTCACTCCAAGGGAGTAGACACAGCACTTTTTGAGTTTGTTTCGGAGATAGTAAATGGAATAGATAAAAAATTAAATGTTTTAGGTCTGTTTTCGATTATTCTGGTGCTTTTGATAGTGTAAATCATGGCCTCTTACTAGAGAAACTCCAACGCTATGGGGTTCGTGGGAAAGCTTTAAACTTATTAAAGAGTTATATCAAAGATAGATTTCAATGTGTGAAACTGCCAAGCGGACATGTCAGCGACAGCATGCAGATTACTGCAGGGGTCCCGCAAGGCTCTATTTTAGGTCCACTCTTATACATTATGTATACAAATGATTTATTTCAATTTTTAAAAAAATCAAACATACCTAATTTCAAAGTTATATGTTATGCAGACGACACAAACTTCTTGTTAAAAGCAAATTCTTTAACAGATGTGGTAAACCTTGCCGTATGTGTGTATAAACAAATATCATTGTGGTCAACTAAAAACTTTTTAAATTAAACGAGAGCAAAACGGTGGCGGTACATTTCAAAAGTTTAAGATCAAATTTAAATTTAATAAATCATGTACATAATATATCAAATTAGACACAACGGTTAAGCTGCTTGGTGTAACATTAGATTCATGTTTGACTTGGGAAGCACATATTCATGGTCCCGCGGTCAATCTCAGGAAACAATGTTTTGCTTTGCGTACACTAAGAGATGTTTGTAACCTGGACATCCTAATAACAGTTTATCATTCTTGCTTTCACTCACGTATGCGCTATGGAATTGCATTGTAGGGATCAAGCTCACATATCCAGAGGATTTGTGTACTTCAAAAATATGCCATCCGCTTAATAAACAAATTAAAAGCAAGAGACTCATGCAGAGAGTCGTTTAAACAACTCGGAATAATGACGGTCTTTGATACCTACATTTACAGTGTGTGCTGTTTCGTTCATAGAAACTACATTTTATTTAGTAAAAACGAAAATAACCATGTACACGATACAAGGGCAAAATCTCTTTTACGCTAAGATAGGCACACTACTACTTTATATCAGACGAGTGTTTTCTATAACAGTTGCAGATTCTATAACAGGTTACCGAATGACTTTAAACTAGCCTATGTATAATTTCAAAAGGAAATTAAAGGTAATGCTGCTCATGAAAAGTTGTTATAATGTAGATGATTGTTTTAAAAAATAATGTTTTTTTTTTGTACTTTCCATTTTTATACTCGGGTCCGCCTAGCTGTGTATGATTGTTTTAGTAAATTTATATATTTTATATGTATGTATGTATTAATCTTTATATTTATGTTTTGTAATTGTTTTGACATTGTCCACACATTTTATGTTTGCTGGATAAATAAAATAATAATAATAATAATAATAATAATAATAATAATAAAAAATATCATGCACAGAAATACCCAAGGCGAAGTTTAGTGCGAGTAAATATTCTCACCAATCTTCCACTTAACCTTGTCTACAAATAAACAAACGGTAAAATAAAACTAAATGCCTAAACTAACTTAAATCTAATTCTGTGATGAACAACGAAGCTCAACAAAATTAAAAAAAGTAGCTCTTGTCCGGAAAACTAAACACTAAACAAAGGCAAATTAGTATGTCCAGACTATGGAAAAGCAATCCCTGATATCTGTCTCTCATAGATGTACTGGCGTAATGATCTTTTAAATGCGATTGACGTTTTTCTTTGATTACCGCTGGATAGCGTATACGTCTTGTATATATTGTATGAAAAGGATCGCTGAAATAAGGAAGATCTGTGAACGGCGAGTAAGAAGTCCGCGAGATCTAACATTAATATTGTGCACGTCTGTCCGAAACGATATCCTTTCATACAAATATTTAGGTATCCTAGTTGTGACTATAGTGTGGTACAGACACGAGACTTTAAGCAACATGCGATTTCGCATATTTAGCCATTTAGATGTTACTAATGTGTGTGAAATATGATCATATTTCCTTATGCTATAAATAAATCTGAAGCATGAGTTTGAACCGCTGTATTCTCTTTTGGTCCTAACATCAATACAAATGCCGTAAACTGTGAGACAATATAAAAAGTGGGAGAGAACCAAAGAGTTACATAATAATAACTTAATATTTCGGGTAGAGATACTTGTGTTGGTATAATATCCTAAGTTACCGCAAGCCCGTTGAATATATTTCGATACTGTTGTCTAAAACGAAAGTTAGGGTCTAACACGATACCAAGACTTTTGGTATCTTCCATCACAGGCAGACGATCACCATCTATATGCAATGCACATGTTAACGTCAAACTATTGCGTACCTGTTGGTTACCAAAAAACAAAACCGCAGATTTTGATGCATTAACACGCAAAGAATGAAGTGAGCAGGTTTGGGAGATAATGTCAAGACCTCGCTGAATATCATCCATTGCTATCAAAGTAATTTCTTTGAAAAATGATAATATATTTGCGTGTCGTCCGCATACAGATGAACCTTACAAGATTGAAGAGAATCAAACAGTGCGCAAGTATAAATTGTAAAAAGTAAAGGAGCAAGAGTCGAACCTTGCGGCACGCCGGAAGAGAGCTCAACATTCCGGGAAACAGCACTTCCAATTTTCACGGATTGCGATCTACCACGCAAAAAGTTATCTAAAAGGTTAACGGCGTTTTCGGATAGACCAACATAATGAAAAATAGCAGACAACAATTCATGATTAACAGTGTCAAATGCTTTGCCAAAATCAATAAACACAAGCGCAGTGATCAATCCTGTCAAACCCGACTGGTATGACGGCAAGATATTATAAGAGCTCAAGTGCGTCGTCAGCTGGAGATATAATACTTTTTCTAGTACTTTTGATAATACGCAGAGTAAGCTTATTGCTCTCAAATCTGAGAAAGACTGAGGCGCTGCTTTTGGCAAGGAACACCAATGCTTGCTTCATAAATCAGGAATAGACAATTCCTAGAATGCAAAGAATTAAATAATAGAACTATATATTTGAGGATGTAAGGAGCACATAGTCTAATCATATGTACCGACAATCCATCACAGCCGGAAGAAGAAGAAGAGATCCCAGCCAGCACTCTCGAGATCTGTGCTTCATCAACTAGAGTGAAGGTAAAATGGTTGCAAATATTGTTTTTAGTATGAGTTTTATAAAAATTTAATAAGTTAAAATCATTAACAACTGTGCTAGGCACTGAATTAAGGAAGTGCTGGTTAATGTCATCTACATTCGCAATATGTAATGGCAAATCAATTTGTTTTTTCTTAGAAATATTCAATAATTGTAAGTTCTTCCAAAGACCTTTAGAATCTTTGACGTTGTAGAGATTGTCAAAATAAGCCTTTTTTCCAAATTGAATCAATTTGAATTTGAATTTGAATGATGCACGTACACACTGTGAAAGGAGTTACGATTTTATTCATAAAGATTATAATCGAATATACAAATTAAGCTTTTGTAAGAGGTACATATTTCTTCTACTAATTTTCAAGTTTACTTCGCGACTCTTTCTTGTTTAATTCTCCTCATTATGTAAATATTTTATTTTGCCCGTTCTCTCATCTCCGTCTACCGTTAAAATTATACGCCGCTCGCCTTAATGGGAATACATTTCTTTTTCAATTTTATTTTCTGCTAAAGACAGAGGAGACACGTCTGCGGAGTTAATTGCGGCTCCGTCTCGAAAAAATTACGAGCTATTTAGTCGCGCCGGGCTCCGTAATTAAAAACGAGAGTATACGTCCTGGCGAAAAGGAGCCAAAGCACCGGAGAGGATTCCGCGTATCGTGGGGAAAATAAAGTCGCAGAGGCGATTAAATTTTTCACCGTGCTAAACAGAGGAACCACGATAGATAGAGAAACTTATCCACCAGCACTATATAAGGTGATTCACGAAACCCGTCCATTAAGAGTTCTTGAGTTTGCAATGATATCTTTATTTTGAAGCTTTGAAGCATATTTAGCTATGATTTATTTTTATGTTGACTGTGGAAGTTGTAGGTTCTCTACTATTTAACCAAGGGATAAAAGTAAACGAAATATAGTAAGCAAATATCTGTGTGGCTATAAGGCTGGACATTCTACAGAAACTGCTATAGGAGACTTTATTTATCAAAACTAAATTATTACAAATCATCCTAACCCCGTGCTCCACCTGAAAAAGGTACTACACGAGGCTACCTATTCTAAGTACTATATGGGTTCCATAACAATTGAAATGGTCCTACTCTAACTAAATAATTTCCCTATGATTTTTAATAACAAAAATATAATACAGTAGCCTCGCGACCATATGAATACTACTTTTGAGAAATGATAAAATATATGAAATGTGATTAGTTCACATAATCGCGAGTCTACTGTAAATCAGTCAGCTATCAGTTATTATTAAATGCGCCCATGGAACGACTTTCGTTATCTCCCAGCATTCGCCAATGACATTCATAATATATAATATACTTATATAAAATCAATGGCCACGGAGTAAGGGAAAACCATTGCAAAAACCTTACTCTGGGAGGATCTGGGAAGAAGGCAAAGATCTTATTACTGATAGCCACAAATTATTATTATCCTTCTGAGTGCCGAAGAAGCAGCCTCCACGTCTTCTCAAATTCCGACAGCCTTGCCGTTCTCGCGTAGCTGCTCGCTTTTCCAAGCATTCAGAAGTTGAATAGGAAAGATGATGACCTAAAAAACAAACGAAACAACAGCAGTACCTATTCTAATACTTAATAATAACTTAATCCTAATTATTCTAACCAAGAGTAATTAAATAAAGATTTATATTTTAAATATTTGTACTTTAACACTAATTCCGACCACTAAAGAGCATAAAATATTCATTTATAAGCGTGCTACCCTACTAACTACCTAAATATCATGCCGTAGCCTATCTAGTTCTTTAGCAACATTACTAAAAAAATTCCCCATTCGATCGACTCATTATCTCTAATATCTGTTTCGCGTCGCGGCCAATTTAACCCCTAGCTAATGCCCTAACCTCCGTACGCGACCGCCATTCATCACAGTAGAGACATTCAAATAAGACATGCCCCGCTGTATCTACCCCACCACCTCCAAAGCGAATCATCAACCCTCCAATTCTACATAAAAATGATTAAAATTACCGTGACCTGTTATAATTCTACCGCCTGATACCATAAATTAACCCTCATTTCCTAAAACGTGTAACGCTACCGATAAATTTCCTAGTCCACTCCCATTTAAGGTATATCCCACCTACTCTGCCAATCATTATCAAGTTTATCCCTAAACGCTTTTTAACTACACTAGCCGAAATTAGCCCAATCTAATAATCAAGCTATCTCCCCTAGATACCGCCTCTTTCGCTAATTGATCCGCCCTCTCATTACGATTGTACCTACATGAGCCCTAGTCCAAAAAAGTTTTATACCCCCTCGCGCAACATACCCAAGTATCTAACAACAAATCGGTCGGATTTTTTTAAATTCCCTAACGCCTCTGATACAGATAAGCTATCTGTTATAATTCTCACGTCCCGCATAAATTCCATTCGCGCCTACTATAAACTACTGCCTGATTTATTGCAACTAATTCTGCCTGAAAAATATTGCAATGATCCCCAATTTACACTGTTGATTATGTATTTCAATACCCTATTATAAACAACAAAAGCCCCCCTGTACCTCCCGCACTCTTCGACCCATCCGTAAAATTTCTAAACCTCTCGAAAAGTGCTATAAATTTATCATAACTAATACTTTTTAATTCCGCGGGATGAATTCGCCCCCTATATTACTCGCCTTTCTAAATCGCCCGGTTCTAATCTAATTCCCGTTACCGTAATCAAACCCTCAAACCTATTTTATTCGCATCCCTACGAAATTTAAGTTCCCTCCAACGTAAATCTACTGGTAAAATACCCGAAATAACACACGCCGCGTCTGCCGAAATAGATGAATACGCGTTCGCGCCCTAACTGTTAATAATCTTTGCGCCCCGATTAATTTTTTAGTTTCTTTAATTTTACACGGTCTGCCATATCGCCCCGCGTACAACATTGCGGTTCAATAGCGCCCCTATAAATAGTACCCGCCGCGTTACCGTTTAAAACCCCACGTAACCCTAGCCGATGCTCTAATTTTATTACTCATTTCCCTACCTTTCGCGGTAATATGCTCTTTAAAATTTAGTTTATCATCTAAAATAACCCCAAGATATTTAACAAATTCTTTACAATAAATTCTACCCTCCCCTAATTTAAATGTTGGCTTTCTTTGCCTCGGTTTGCCAAAAAATACCGCCTCTGATTTATCCACATTAAAACTTAATTTATTATCTAAACTCCAATTTAAAATATCTGCTAAAGCCTGATTAGCCCTATTTTTTAATGTATTATATTGCCCTGCTTTAACTAATAAAGTAGTATCGTCCGCGTACGCGACTACGCTATAGGAGACTACATTCAACATATTTATGAGCAGATGGATGTCGGTAGATTTATAGTTTATATTTATTTGATCTAACAAAAGTTTTTGATACAGTTAGATGCTCATATGTGTCCGAAAAGTTGAACAAATTAGGTATTCCTGGTATTTTAAATTAATGGATTGTCTCTTTCTTGAGTGATAGAAAGATAACTGAAGATACGAGTAGATGAAGGTGCTATGTCGCATTTTAAATTTTTTTTTTGCATGAAACAAGGTATTTTGTACCCATCTTTCACCGTAGCACCATCGAAAATTCTAGAAATTCAATAACACTCGAATGTTGTGAATGTATGAAGGGGTTATGATACATTACTTTTGAGAAAAATCACATAGAAACACTTAATTTTTGAAAAAGTTTGATTTTGTAACATAACACCTTCATCCACTCGTATCTTCAATCGTAAAACATAATAATGTAAGGTCTGAACCATATCCTGTCAATGTAAGTACACCACTAGGTAGCGTAATAGGACCTTTGATTTTTTTTTGTTATTTATTAATCATCTCCCACATCATATCTCTGAAGGGATTTTTTTTTGTATGCCGGCGATGCATTGTCGTAAGTAGAGTTAGATATTTTGAAAAAAGTTGATGCAGTTTATGGTGGATTTGGGAGATCGTTGCTCTGCTAACACATTAATGATAAATCATGGAAAAAACGGTCTTTGTTGAATTTTTTTTTAATAAATATAGACGTTCCTCTGAATTTAATTTTTCATTTAATGGCGAAAAAATAATATCCTCGTCAACTTGCAAATTTTAAAGTATTAATTTGGGTAGTAATTTATTGTGGTACGATCAAATAGAGGCTTCAAAAAGCCTATTATGTCATTAGTTCACTCAAATCTGTCTTGGGTCAGATCAATCATTAATCGATATTTATTAATATCAATAATAAATATCGATGATCATTAATCAATATTTATTACGATTCGTTATATTGTTATATTGCGTAATAAATATCAATCAATGATTTGTATATTCTGTTTTGACTTACGGAATTATCCTTTGGGGCCAAGTGAATTTGTGTTGCACAAGCCAATCTTACGACTGCTGTATGATTTACCTTTTAATAGTTCGTGTAGAACACCTTTTAGAACACATGGCATTTTGACCGTAACTTCTATTTACATCTATAAACTTTTAATGCACTTGTATATCAGTATTGGAAAGTTATCGACTTTTGCTAGCGTCAATGGGCACTGCACTCGACATAGGAATAATATTGTTTTAACAGATATTGCCATCTCATCTCTCTATAGAAAATCGCAAATGTTTGCAGGTTCATATCTATATAACAAGTTAAAACCTGATATCAGAAACTTCACCTTAAATGAATTCAAAGGAGAATTAAAATTTATGTTGATCTAGGAATGATTTTACGATCTAAATGAATTCAAAAGTTATTTGAATAATATATACAGTGTAAGTCTGTAATCTGGAATAAATTCAGTAAAACGAAAACAGTTTTTTTTCCGAAATATGCTCGGACACGTCGATTAGTATTTTAAATTGCCCACTTTTTCATCTGAGAAAATTTTATACAGCGTGTCCCAAATTTGAGATATGACGTCATCGACATTTTTTTTTAAATGGCAGCCCTATTTTTTTTTTAATAACTATCTTAAAGGGCATATCAAATTACACATGCGTACCAAATTTCAAGTTTTTATTCCTTGTCATTAAAAAGATATTTAACAATTACTAATTCATGCGTCATTTTTTTTTACTTTATATTACTTTATTTACGAGTTATAAAGGAATTTCCTGCTGGTGAAACACACTGTATAATGGTTCATACGAATTGTGGGATCGGTCTGGCAACAGCGGAAGTTTTTAATTGATTTTCTAATATGGGGGTAGTGCTCTCTCGTTCTTTATCGGTTTCCTAAGGAAGGATGTAAAAAGATTCCGACGCGCTTCTATTGACTGGCTCGTGAGAAACTTTTCACCCTTTTTAGTATACTGGGAGCGGTTAAGCTCGTTTCCGTTTTTCGCGCGGAAGACGTGGGCTATTATTGAATTTGTGTGTGCTGAATTGGCGTAATCTGATTTGCTGCCGTACATATGTACGTTAAGTGAAATCGTTTTAGTCTCTTTTGAACACGTAACAGTCGTCGGACTACGACGTATTAACCTTTCGCATCGCGTACCTAAAACGGAACTATAAAAGTTACGGAGAAATGTGACGTGATATCGTAACAACGTTTCTCCTTGTTCGAATAGCCGGCCGAGAGCAATAATGACAGGAACGTAGTTTCGTCGAATTAATCCTTCAAACTGTCAAATCGGATTACTATTGCATTAAGCACCGACGCGCCATCTTGGGGACACTTCGAAAATGCAACGTTAATGTCGACACAGAGTGTATTAAGAAATTAAATGCTGCCATGTCTGTTGTACCTTATTATAAAATACAAATAGATCATATTGATATCTATGAAATAGACTGACCAAGTTTACGGGTTTTCCCGTGTTGCTATTAAAAAGAACAATTTTGGACGTCAAATCCAGATGTCACTAGTGTTCCTGCATCCACAAGTGGTGGAGAAACCTGAATGCCTAGCGAGAATAAGAACCATTGTTCACACTGGAAAAATAATTATATAGTAGAACTATTCGCCAATAGATATCACTATTTCACAAAAACTATATATGAAATTTATACATATACAGTGACCGGCATAAATACTGCAACATATGGGAAATTTTTTTATTATTAAAATGTACTAAAACTTTTTTAGGGGAATAAGTTGTGCGTGGCTAGAAACCCCAAAATTTATTTTGACACACGTCACGTGACCACTAGTATGGCGGTAAATTTAAAAAATATGCCGTGAATCTGCAAAAAGTGAGGTTAGATGACATGATATCCAAAAAAGATATTTGAAAAAGTTGCTTAGAATTTAATTTTGAGGCTGTAGGCAAATTTTTGTAAACATATTAAAAAAAAAGAAAAATCACAATTTTTCCAAATATTGTTTCATTGAATTACATATTTCAATTTTTTTCGCTCTTAGTAGCTCAACTGCAGTACTACTTCCAAATTTGGTTGATAGTCAAACAGTTTTGTCAATTTTTGCATAATTAAGATAGCGAAAACTGAAAAGTATGTTTTCAGTGACAATTGTTGTTGCAAGGGACTATATCTACTAGTAATAAATTGTTCACAATTTCACAATTTAAAAGTGTACCCACAGCGTCAAGTTGGCTTGCTCATTTTTAGTTGTCAATAACTTGGAAACGGAAAGAACACATTTTCTGTTCTTTATCAGCACAAAACGATGACATAGTGAACTTGAAAAATCAAAATTATCGCAGCCAACTTAACGGACCTCCTTCCAAACACATTTCTGAATAAACCATAAATGAATTTTCATGTATTTAATCTCGTGCCAGAAAAAAAAGTTCTCTATAGTCTTCTATAGCTTTTTTTTGCGGAAAGAGCTATGACGTTAGAGCAAAGATTTCGAAGAAAATCCTTTTCGTTAGAAATACTAATAGCGTAAGCAAAAAAATAAAAACCTATTGCTATAGTAGACACTCCGTTTTCCGCAAGTGTATTTTCAGTTGCATAGATTTTGTCTTGTTTACTCCGGTCAGCCTTTTATCAATGTTCCGAGAGGATTTTCGCAAATTTAGATTTATTTGATTTAATAATTAAGTAAATGAGTTTATTGTTTGATTTATTTAATTAAATGTTCAGTTTTAAAATTAATTCCATTCATTTATTTGTCTTTTGAATGTTGGCGTATTGTTTGTACAACTGCGTTGTAGGTTTTTGTAGAAAAAACAGTTGTAGAGTTTTGCAGTTCCTTGGTTGACTGTTACCGTGAGTACATGTATTTTAGGGTATCATTGTTTGCCATTTTGTATTTCATTTTGATATCGTAATTTAATTGGCATAAATTGTCTTTTATTTCGTCCATCAAGGAATTCGCTTTATAATAATTGTTATTATATTGATGTGTGCACATTATAGATATAAGATCATTTATTATTTCTGTGCAGGAAAATATGTTTCAGTTTAATTTTTCTCATTATAATTTAAAGAGTTAATTTTTCGTTATTCTATTTTGCTGATTCAGTTTTGTTTTATCAATCACCTCGTTTGGGTGAATATTGTTCTTGCATTTAGTTTTCATTTTTGTATAATTTCGTGTGTTTGTCCACGAATTTATTTTATTTTGTTGAAACCACGTGGATTGTATTGGTAGAATTAGGATTATCTTCCTGAACAAACTAATATTTTTCTTTGTATAGGAAATAGCATTGTCCTATTGTAATTTAGAATCAAGTGCAGTTTTTAATTTTAGGCCAGAACCTCCAGTTCACGGGTTTTTTTTTTCTGCATTTTGTAACTTCACCCATTTTATAAAATAAATTTGTTTGTTACTTAGCATTTTTGGGTTAAAAATTCTATTCTTTTATTTTAAATTAAACCTTTTCAATTATTGGAGTATTTAAGAAAGTCAGATTTCTTTCACTCACAATTTACTTTTCGTGGTTAGATTCAAGTTTTAATTCGCTAGGTAACTCTGAAGTTAATTGTTCTTTTGCGCCCTTTTAATTTTTATTCGTTGAGCTGAGCTAATTTAATTTTATTTTTCATTTTAAAATTCATTTTGCATTTTCAAATTCAATCAGTACACAGCATTATAGAAGATCTACAGTTATTTCAAGCATTTTTTTTAATTAGAAAGAAATAAAAAGAGTGATTCTCCCAATTCCTATTATCAGAAATCTTTTGCAATTTTCCAAAAAAAAAAAACTCATATTTCTCTCACCTCTCTCTTTATTACTCTAAGGAATATACAATTAATAAAAGTTTTGACACTTATACAACCTTTCTACCGGAAGTTCTCATTTGATGTAAGTAATATTGTATTTCTTTTCAAGATTGTCCTTTTTATATGCGTATTACATTCTTTATTTCCGCAAAATTTTATTCTGAAGAATGTCAATAATCCGCGTGTAACCTAACATTCCCTACATTAATATTTACATATCGCATATTATATTTCCCGACAAAGGTAGGCTGTGTTTCGTCCCCAGACAGTCAATTCCTACACGTTATTTTGTCAATTTGGTCCCCTTAAAGAACGCGGGAAACAAACGAATGTTGCGCGCAGGAAAAAGGAAACGTACATACGTTTGATATATTTCAATCAATCGGATGGTACGGCGTCCATATGTATCCTTATGTGTAAATATACAAAAGCGGATCCGCTCGCACACGCCCGGAATTTATGTTATACGTATGTATATCTAACGTCGAAAAAAGGAATTTCAATTCCATTATGCTCCGAATGTGGTATCGCGGCCCGCGCAAACGTATATACATATATACCTACACAGATACACGTGCATATATATATAAAAGCGTAGGCAGTCATGACGCGGCGCGGGCGTTATTTTTTTGTTTCTGCAGTAACTCTGGGGATAGAAAAAACAAACGAATACTGCGAGGACTTTCTTATAGGTCTCTCGTTTTATACCCACGTCTCTGTAGTATAAACGTTAAGTACTTTTCCGTGTACATATCTTTTCTTCCTTTATTCCTTTCTAAAGGGGATATCTTTTCGTATCTTCACCTATATAACTCTAGCGTACAGAAGCACTGCTATACTGCCTATAAAATTACCGGTAATTCTCGATCGTAAAACGGAGCGGTGTTCGCTTGTTTTACTATTTGCTCGCCGCGCCGGATTAAATCTCGACAGTGCACTGCCCCCTAGATCACAAAGAGAGGGATTCAGATTTCGCGGTTTCACGATGCGCAAGTATATCCATTTCATTCGCTGCTGCTCGTTTCGTTTTATTTAACAGAAAGATCGAAATGAATTCTGCTGTGAGTTACGAATTAAAAAAACTTGATCAAATTCCCAAATTTTGGGAGACTTTAGGTCGATTTCAACAATCTTTTATTAACAAGGGACCACAGTGCCACAGTGGTTCAGAAAGCGAAAAACGCGATCGAAATTGTTTACTCTTTAGTTTTAACAAATTTTACATTATAAGTTGGGTAAGTTTATGTTTTTGGGTATGCTGAATCTGAAATTATGCATAAAAAAAACCGTATTTGTAAAACCTACCCTAACATACAACCCTTAAATGCGAAAAATTGATATCACTTAATACAAGTACGAAAAATATTTTTTTTATACAAATTATACAGTTTAGTATGCAAATTCAAAGTATTTGTTTGTCAAAAGCACCCCTTAATGCATTGAATTTGACATGTTAGATATTTCGTAGCATTGTTTTATTACAATACAAAGTAACATAACAATAAAAACCCTAATTAATAACAATGACAAGGAAACTATGCTACAACAATTGTTGAAAGTGTCCTCCTCCAACCCTTATACAGACGTCCACTCTTCTTCTCGTTGATGCTCGCACTCTCTCAAATACTCCTGGAGTATTTCTTATCGTTTCAAATCCATCGATTATTCGATTTCGTAAGTCATCAACAGTATTCACAGGTGTTATACACTAGAGATTTGAGATGTCCCCACAGGAAAAAAATCTATGCTATTTAAGTCAGGGGACCTAGGGGGCCAAGGCTGAGGTCCACCTCGTCCTATCCACCTATTCTCATATACTTCATTTAAATAATCCCGAGCCAAAATAGAAAAATGTGATGGGGCGCCATCGTGCATGTACCACATTTGATTTCTAAGTAAAAGGGGCAAGTCTGCAATTCATTCTGCAAAAACAGCCTGTATGACTGACCAGTAAGTCGACCAGGCAAAAAACAAGGACCAATCAAATGATCTCCAATTATACCACCCCATACATTTAATGAGAACTGTTCTAGAAAATGCGTTTGTACAATTTCATGTGGATTTTCATCTGCCCACGTGTGGTTGTTGTGGAAATTCATAATTGAAGTCTTGAAAAATTCGCTTCATCGGTAAAAAGGATTTACAATTAAAATGCGGTCTGCTGCTAGCTTATTAAGGTACCATTGGCAGAAATCAATCCTTAAAGGAAAGTCTCGGGGAAGAAGAGCCTGCACTCTTTGAATGTGGTAAGGGTATAGCAGGGAAACACGTAGAATACGCCAAACAACTTAATGACTAATGTTTAAATGTTCACTGATTTTTCTGGTGCTGGTGCGAGGATGTCTGTCTATTTCATTCAGAACAGCCTCTTCGATCTGTGGTGTTCTAACAGTACGTGGTTAACCTGCATCATTAGTATTCTTTTTAAAAGTTCCAGCTTCTCCAAGACGCCTATGAATATTTGAAAATATTCGATGATCGGGTATCATTCTATTGGGATAGCGCTCCATGTACAGACGCCTGCCTTCTCTTGCATTTCATTCGCAAGGCCGTAGATAAATGCATGTCAGCCATTTCAGAATTAGTGAAATTTGGCATATTTACAAAATTATAACGAGTATTAAAACACTTTACACCTACAGTTTGCAATTTAAAACTTTACTTATACAGACACAAGTTACGATTTCTAATGTCAGTTGTCAAATTAATAAACTCAAGTGATTATCTGAATAAAGCCAGAGCCTGCTAGACATTTTAAAAAATTTAATTTTCTCTGGCGAATTACAGAAAATTGTTTTCTATTTTTTTTCTCGATAACGGTCAGAGATAAGAAAAAAATACAAGAGATCAAAAGTTTCTAAACAAGACAGAAAATTTATTGCATATTTTAGAATCTAGCAGGGCGCATCGCAAAAAGTTCAGGGTGGGAAAGAGGGCATGACCCCGAAAAATTATTACCCTGTAGATTACATTATCATTGGCATGGTCAATGATGTAGGCTTATAGCGTAACCTACCTTCCAAATTTGAGCAAAATATCTCAAAAACTGTAGGAGCTATACAGTAAAAAGTGGAAAAATCTTGAAATTTCAACACCCTGCAGATTGGTAACGAAGCGTTTGCAGACCTATGTTTATATGAAATTTTAGACACAAAATAAACCAAATAATTACCCCCTTCATTATGTACATGATATTTAGGAACACCCTGTATATAATTTTTCATTTTTAGCGATTTCTTCAGTTTCACGTACCAATTGCATTCTTAAAGGTCTGCAAAATTTAACAGAAGATGGTCGAGGATTTTGCCATAATACATGATTTTCATTGTCAATTAGCCTCAATGGCACTAAAGAAGTCATAAATATACTGTCATATTTTACACCTCCACTTTCAAATTTTTGTTTATATGTGGAAAACTCAGAACTACCATCAAAGCCCCACTTGCAAATCAAAGTTAAGTTTGCATTTTCAGGTTCCACCAATTTTAAAAGACTTTCACATGTTTTAATTTATAAATTTTGTAAACGCACTTCACTGCATGTTTGCTCAGATATTGTAATATTTTCAGGATAAAACGTCTTTTTTGCTTTTAGAATATCGTGGTAACTTGGATATAATTTGCAGCCACGTTTTAAAGCTGTTGCTCTAATAAGCATATATTGCTGCTTCGTAAAACCACCCGAGATAATAAATGATAAAGCCTCTTCAGGTGTTATATGGCATTTAGTTCTGGTTTTGGATTCCTCCATTTTCCCATTATACGTTTGCCTCTAGTTGGTGTAGTTGAAGTACTTTCAATTATCAAATCGGCAGGACTTTTATATCGACTTTCTCGTACTTTCATGCACATGTTCTTCCACGGAAGTACTTTTTCTGAGCTTCTCGGTTTTACGCCTTTTTATAACAACAGAACTTTCAGCAAAACTCTTTGAAGGACGACCTCGAATACCCGAAGTAGTTGTTACCGGTACACAATAATTGCTATACTTTACTGCTGCTTAAACAGTTAAATATTTGTCTTAGCGAAGGATAGTGTTGCCGATAGGACGCTCCATCCACCACAAGCGATTTAGCAGCTAAGGAACTTGCCGTTGTTCTTACACTACATTAGTCTATAAACCCGCCAAGCTTCATTTAAATCGGTGATACACACTTACCTGTGTTCGCTTGTAAGTCAAAAATTAAAAATCCGTATTTTAAAGATCCTCCATATTTGACAGTTCGCTTTTAAGTATGCACGGGACGAATGACAGCAATTATGACTTCACTTCGAAAATTGGAACTTCAAACGTCAGAGGTAGACGAGGGTAGCCAATTACTTAGAGAGTACCCCATCCCGAGTTATATGATCAACCCTGGGCTCCCGAAAGTTCTGGAACTGTCAATGAATGATTGAAATTTAAAGTTACTTGTATCTGTGCCGTATGAATTAATAATGTCTTTGCGGAGTTGGGAATCTTAATATCCAGTAACCGACATTAAATCTTAAAAAACAAACAAAACAGTTAAGGTTAGAAATCCCAAGTGCATTCTGGTTCCAAGTGTATACAACGCTGGATAAATAAGACTAAAAAGTTTTCGATTGGCTATATACTAATATATGGTATTAGACTAATTTCAAAGTCAATAGAAGACATAGAGACAGTCACAACAACTTTCCTTGACATTGAAAGTAACTTCGCATCCCGGACAATTAAACCTTTTAATTAATGCCCTAGCTTTCCGTGCGCAATCGATACTCATCAGTGAGCGGAGATTCAAATAATGTATCTATCCCACCACATTCACAATGCGAATCATTAACCCTCCCGAATCTACGTAAATATGATTTGAAATTACCCTGATCCGTTTTATTAACTCTATCGTATGTGAAAAATCTATTTAGTAATCAATTTGAGTTTAGAATTTATATTAAATAAATTTCAATTTCCGTTAATTGATTTTTCTATATGTTTCGGCTACATTACTACCGCTTTTAATTCAATCTTTTATTTAAGTCATTGCTTTGCCGACGCGCGTAATCATTTGACCGAGTTCAATTCCTCGAAGCTATTACATCGTTGCCGTCTTCTGTGTGGCACGGCGATAGCCTCCCGTCTGTCTCCGCGTAGCTGAAGACTGTTGTCGTCCTCTGGGTGACACAGCCTAGCTTCGTCGACGGTGGGTCATAGATCGTAGTCGTCCCCTGGGTGACACGACGATAGCTTCCCGTCTCTGTCCGCTTGGCTAGAGACTGTAGTCGTCTTCTGGGTGACACAGCCTAGCTTCCGCTATCCGCGGGCTGTCAGATCGTAGCCGTCTTCTGTGTGGCACGGCGATACCCTCCCGTTTGTCTCCGCGTAGCTGAAGACTATTGTCGTCCTCTGGGTGACACAGCCTAGCTTCCGTCGACGGTGAGTCATAGATCGTAGTCGTCCCCTGGGTGATACGACGATAGCTTCCCGTCTCTATCCGCGTGGCTAGAGACTGTTGTCGTCTTCTGGGTGACACAGCCTAGCTTCCGTCGACGATAGATCGTAGTCGTCCTCTGTGTGACACGACGTGGCCTTCCGTTGTTCGCTTGGTTAGAGATTGTAGCCGACCTTAGGGGTGGCACAACATAACTTTTCGTTCTCCGCCCGGCTACGCGTCGCAGTCGTCCCGAGGGGTGATACGAGGTAACCCACCCCCGAACTGCGTACCGGACAATGCATAATTCAGAATTAGTTGCAAATAATTTTTAATTACTGTTCAGTGTGCTGTAGCTACGATTGCTATAATATTCTAAGATTTGTGGAGCTTAAATTCGCATTTAATTTGCTAAAGATGGTACATCTAAGGGCCGATTTCTTCAGTCAAGGATAACTATACGATAACTTTAACTGACAGATAAGTGATAATAATTATTTTCTTCACCCATTGATAAATGTTATCCTTCGGATATGTGGCGCAAAAGTTATCTGTTACTCGACCCTACCGATAAATTATATGCTCAAGATAATGGGTATGTACTGCATTAACATAACCTCATTACTTTACTTATCATAGTAGATTAATTTTTACAGATTTACATATGTACATACGAAATTGTATTGATTTAATTTTTCTCCTGTAAGTGGTTTATCCGATGGGCAAAAAATTTTATTATTATTATATAAAGGCACGCGAAAAACTTTGGTGGTTTAGATGAAAGAAACGAATAAAAAAGTGTGTAAAATGGATTTATTAATGGACTTATATTAATTTATATGCAACATCTATCAATGATTCTTTTTCTAGTTCGGTAAAGTTAGGGCAACGTTTGCCTCTGTCTTTTCTTGTATTCTAAAACAACGTAGAATTAAGGGAAACAAATAAAAATTTAACTTATAAATTTTATGCATTATAAGTATGTGCATACTATGTAGTAACCATGTATGGTATATAAACTCTATATATTGTGAAAATAAAAACATATAGGCTACTTATGTCCATTTCAAATCCACTAAATCAGGAAAAAATATTACTTATCCTAAACTGATTTACACTACCCGTACCTTAAGTATATATTTCGTTTTGTAGTTATCTTCTTGCAAACGATTCGTACACACTTGTGCAGTAACATTTCCTAGCTGAAATTAACAGCTCGTCTTTTTACAGCGTTGTCAAATGCCATCTTGTCGATTTCTATCCCACGGATAAAATTGCTTGCAGTTACTTGAAGAAATCTATTTTTTTCATATCTTATAGATAACGCTATCCAACAGATACAAATACGGGACTTTTATGTTCGCGTATGAGATGTTCGCGTAGCGTTGCGTTGGCGCTGTGATAAATATTGAAATTGTAACTGAAAAACAGTTTAGTTAATAGTGTGTCTCAATCTTGTACCGTATGTAAGGGAAAACACACGTTTAACGCATGCATCGGGTACCTTAATAGACAACATTTTTGCAAATAGAATGCACAATGTAGTGTACTGTAAAACAGGTGAATCTCTAATTCTGATCATCGTTTTTATTGATGCGTATAAATCTAGAATGCAGCACCAGGTCCGAATATGTGTACGAGCGTCGATATTCCAAGCACGCCCTATCTCAATTTCAAGCTTCTATGAACAATGAAAAATGGGAGGCTGTATATGCTAATAATGTTGGTTGTAACGAAGCATTCGAAATTTTTTATCAAATATTTTTTTATTATTTTAACTTACATTTTCCTTTAAAAGATATTTAATTAATTCACAAATGACAAAACCTGGTATAAAAAGAACTTAGAAATCTTAGTGATATGTACAAGTGCTACACGACATGTATAAAAGTAGTCATGATCCACAAATCTTGGTTTATACCAGAATTATAAAGAAGTACGCAAAGTTGGTTTATCAAACAAAAAAAACCTTTTATGATAATATGATTTCAAATTCCCAAAATAAAACAAAAACGTCCTGGACTATCATAAATAAATTAACTAAAGCTACGAAGGAAAATCGCCAGAGTTTTACAGTTCTGGATAGATGTGGAAATTTGGTAAGAGACCCAAGTACGATCTCAGAAATATTTAAAGAACAATTTAACATAATAAACCTTCGTATATTCACAATGACTTGATTGTACCCAGTGCCACGAATCACAACCTATTTCTTTTACCAACAGATTGTTTCGAATTGGAGCGGATAATCAGGGAAGTGTCGAAGAAACATTCGGCTGGTTACGATGATGTACCCTGCTTTTTGTTGGGTCTTGTCTGCGACAATTACTGCAGCCGCTAACATATTTAATAAACCAGTTTTGAGTGAGGGCGTGTATCCAGATCGATTAAAACTTAACAAAATCATTCCTGTTTATAAAAAAGGTAACAAACACGACCAAAGAATTATAGGCCTATATCTCTGCCATCAGCATTTTCGAAAGTGTTTGAGAAAATTATCAACAAAAGGTTAACCGATTATTTAATGAAAAATAACTTAATCTCGCCTTCACAGTTTGGTTTTGTTAGTGGAAAGAATACATCCTGTGCGATAGAGCATGCGTTAAAAAGTGTTTATGAGGTTTGGATAGGAGGAGTCTGGTTACTGGTGTTTTCTTTGACCTGTCAAAAGCCTTCGATATCGTAAATCATTCGTTACTACTAGAAAAATTAAAATCATTTGGGATCTACGGTGTTGCTTATGACCTATTTCATTCATTTTTAAATAATAGAAAAGCGGTAGTAAATGTTAAAGGGAGAGATAGCACAAATGTAACCAGGAGTCACCACTCTTCGATCATAAATTTAGATTGTGGCATTCCTCAGGTTCAATACTAGGTCCAACTCTTTTCATTATATATGTTAATGATTTAGGGCAAACATTATCTAACTGTACGTAGGCACAATATGCTGACGATACTAGTTGCATACTAAAGTCATCTTCAACTGAAAACGCTTCACGTTTAGCCGCAAAATTAGTGAATGACATGAGTTACTGGTGTAGTGATAACGACCTAGTATTGAACGGAGAAAAGACATGCATTTTAACATTCTCGCTAACAGTCAGAGAGGGCGGGTGTAGTTTATATGTGCCTTGTGATGGTAGATCCATACCTGAAAGACAGAATGTTACATTTCTAGGTCTGATAGTGGATAAAAATTTAAAATTTCATGATCATTGCAAAATGTTAATAAGTAAACTCACTTCAGCACTTTACGGGCTTAGATGCTTGAGAAACACCGTCAGTCTAAGTTCGCTCCGACAATTTTATTTTGCGTATGTGGAGTCTCGTCTTCGGTATGGACTTATTTTTTGGGGTGCAGCGGCTGGTGCAAGAAAGGTTTTTCTCTTTCAAAAAAAAATTATTCGTTGTATGTTGGGTGTGTCGTCGTTTGTTTCTTGTCGTTTACTATTTGAACAACTTGGTATTCTGCCGTTAGCCTCCTTGTACATATATGAAATATTAGTGTTTTTAAAAAATAATGAACAGAATTTTAAAAGGAACTCAGACATTTACAAAAACATGACAACGCGCAGCAGAGATAATAAAAGTGTACCATTTCACAATACAGCGGCTTTCGAATTAAGTCCTGAATATAAAGGAATAATGCTATATAATAAATTACCAAAAACTATAAAAACTGCAACCCGTATTCCTGAGTTCAAATTTAAATTAAAACAATATCTAAGCGCTCACAACTTTTATGATATTCAGGAATATTTAGATTTTCAAACCTAAAATATGTTTACATCTAAATATTTACTTATATTTTATTTATTGATATTTATTATATTAGTTTTAGGATTCTATCCATTGTATTTATTGTATTGACAATGTCCATGTTCTGTCTTAGAGCTATGACAATATATTATTATTATTATATTATTATTATTATCATTGGCTGAAGAAATCGGCCCTAAATCGCGTAATATCTGCACGATATAGTCACGTGACACGTCCTGAACGACTCCCAAACACACTTCGGTAGTTATGTATGCGAAGGGGTCGATAATAATTAGCTATCGATGTTCATCTACATTTCCGAATTAATTCGATATGGAAAACCAACTTCGGTTAACCTATTGAAAGCGCACCGAAGTGAATAATTCTCTTGTATACTATCCTGTGTATCCGCCTAGCCGAGATTTTACGATTCCCTTTATCGCGCGGATGGTTAAGTGTCCGTTTGAATTATGCTTCCCGACGGACGCGTAACAGAGACGGTGTGGCCTCGTCCCCGGGGACGAAGGACGAAGATCGCCTACCCTCCGAACGCCGGTTCGTCCCGAGCGACGATTTACGACGGTCACGAGACGGGCAAGTCCTTCGCGTGTTGCACGTCTCGGGGAAAGATACAATGTTTTCCGTTGGAGACGGTTTTATTGCCGACTTGATCGAGTCGCATAAATCGAAGGCGATTTTTCAATCTTCCGAAGCTTATATTTATAGGGAAGTTGTATCAACAAAGTTTCGTGAAAATATTTTACCAAATGCTGGTATATACAACGAACGACGATAATAATTCTGAATTGTAAACATAATTAATAAATTACACCCCCCAACAAAATAATTTTTTTGTCGTGGTGCCTGTAAAACAGTGGCGGCTCGTGATCGGAAACGTAGGGTGTTCACAAAATCAAGAACATGCGAATTTTTAACTTAAAATCCAATCATTTTTTTCGTACATGTTCTTAAATTTCTTGTAAATCTCTAAATTTGCCCTTTGTAGTTGCGTCAAATTAAGTTCTGATTTTGGACTGCCCATACTTTTAACTTGAATTTTTTTGTTCATAACTAAACGAATTAAAATTGTCTTTCAAATATTGCACAGTAAAATTGTTCGCATCCACAGTTCTTATTTATATATTGCTTAGTGTTTACTTACAATACTACTTTGTTTGTTTTATGTGCATATTATTATATTATTACGTACTGTATATTTCATTTCATTACTTTTTTACGTACTATATATTGCTGTGTTTCATAAGAGGGAAACCACCAACCATATTGAAATGTAATTATTATTTTATGTACGCACCTGTTTGTAAGTCCAGTATAATTTGGGTTAGATCGCATTTAGTAATCATGGAAATCGAATATAATTTATCGTCTGGCAACTGTACGATATCCTGGTATCCTAGGTATTCACTTTATTTGAATGGGGAGTGACCCAATGTAATTCGTTAGAGAAAAAGGATGAAAAATCCTTGGTGACGAGGATTGTTGATAAAAAAACTGTTAGAAAGGTTTTTTTTTTTATTGTTATCAAGTGTAATGAATTAAGTGGTTTTCCTGTGTTACATCTGGTATTGAAGGGGATCTTCTATTTAAATTCATGTAATTACTCTATTCTGAAAATATACAGAAGAAACGTGAGGATTGTTCGACATTATAAGATATTTTGCTGTATCTACTACACCTAGATTACTTGTTCTACATGGGAGTGTGCATGTGTTTGCTGTTCCGAGTCTAATCATACATCCTGAATGTAACAAAGGAGGTCTATTTCCCTGAATTTTCCTGCTACCCATGTTATTCTCCTGGTCTGGGCCTTTTAGCTGAATATACGAGCGAATCTGGATTGTCACTACAAGGAAATCACATTCGGAGGTACTCTGGCGTCAATAGTAACCGGTAAACGAGGTATCTGGTCAAAACATTGTTTAAATTTCTGTATAAATGAATTTATAACGTCTATAATATTTTGAGGTTATTATTTTTGTATGAGATTGAAATTCTAAACTTTATAAGTTGGCAAACGTGGTTGGTGGTTTTCTATTCTCTTATGATAGCGCGGGATATTTTGAAAGTTCATATTTGAATAAAAGAATCTAAATTATACTGGAATAATTGATAATACTTGTTTGAATATTCCTAATAACTGTACTCACCTTGGGAGTAAGAGTTCTCATACCATTTATATGTTTCTGATATAAACTTATTAATAAATTATACATGTTATTAATGATTACACTGTTTTATTAACGAAAGTACATTTGATACATTGAATTATTAAGAATTAAACTATAAATTTAGTATTTAACAAAGTAAAGGCATAATAATAAACAAGTTAGTGATTTAGGAGAATCGAGGCGTACAGCCGTCAGCACAGCGGGTTCGTAACTGTAAAGAATAATAAAACTACTCATTGGTTAGTAAGAGGGGGGATCATTAGTGCGCATGAGCTGGAGTGGTAAATTTTAGACATCTTGGGCATATACGGGATTTCATAGCCATCTAGTGGATTGAGTTTGCATTGTGTCTATCATTGTAGGAAGGTATCTGCAAAGAAAAGCCAGATCTAATTAAAAAGTTATTTATTTAATTTTCTTTTGCTTGTAAAAGCATTAGCCGTGAAAATCACAATAATATATTCTTTTTTGTGTGTCGGCTGCACCAAAGCGCATTAGTGGCGGCTTTGCTTTGTCGGCTTTTTGCAGAGGGATTTAACGATGCGGCGTAGTTTTTAACTGCGGCTGCGCTGTTGCCAATTTATTTTTGTTTTTTTCTAAAACAATCAATTATTATTTGTATCTTTGAGGGAAATGTACGTTTTTTTTTTTTTTGGGAACAGTTAAAGATTTACGAGTTTAAGTTTGTGATTTTATGTGCGCGGGTTTAATAGACGTATTGCTATAGATGAAGTACCTCAAACGAAAATTTAAATCAGTGTTTTAAATAAAATAGATAGTATTTTTTTAACAAATATATTGTCTAATTTCCTTTTTTTTGCAAAGTTAAATTTGAGATATTTATAAATTAACACTAAGTATTTAAATTGTTACAACCATGATTATTGTGTTAAGTATATCAACTTTTATCATCTACAATTCTTTGAAAATGTTCTTATACCTAAAACTAAAATATAAAATTAAATTTAATACAGACCTGTATTAATTACTCATCTAAACTGTACGAGTGTGATTAAACATTGAGCACTGGCTTAACATCAGTAACAAATTAATATATTAATTTTTTTAAATTGCAACCAAAAGAAAAAAAACACATGTGAGCCACTCCGATATCTATATCACACTGGCTCTCTCGCTCGCACGTACGAAGCAGAGAATCAGAAGACAAACAAAAAACCTAGAAACAAATCCATCCAATACGGAAAAATATAGCAATAGTGAAATAAATAATATAATGTTATATATAGTCACGAAAAAAACTTAGAGTATAAAGAAATACACCGTTATCCTAAAATATCAAAACAACTTTCAAATGAAAATAACATTAAATTAAGAAATTTATTCAGATAATTGTTTTTAATTTTAAATAAAAACTACAGCAGTATGTTATTTAATAAATTACAATAATTACGCACCTTGGTTTCATTATAAAACTGTCACCAACAAACAGTATTAGTTCTTATGGTAGTTACGACCTGTGAACAGTGAGTCATTCATAAACAAAACATATACAATATAGTTTATCCGTAAAACACGATATCTGAACGTTGATGTTGATCGATTTGTTAATGTGACCCGAGAACGCAACGAAAGCGAGCACAGGAGCACACTCAATTTGTGCACCGTTCATATGAAATCTGCCGTATCCCTCCCCACCTCGCTTAGTCCTTTATGCGGCTAGGCATTGGATAAAATCAACGTAGTCCCGCCTACTCGGCGCACGTGCTCCGTCGTCGGTCGCTTGCTCGCGATATACATACATATTGCTGTGTACTGAAGGTACCAAAGAAAAAAAAAGTAAAATGAATATTAAAAATGAAAGATTAAATTAACTAACTCAGCGGATAAAAATAAAGGGCGCAAAAGAACAATTAAACTCAGGGTTACTCTCACAATTAAACCTATCATGATAAGTAAAATGTGGGCGTTTGAAAATTTGACATTCTTAAATTACTCCAAAAATTGAAATGGTTGATTCAAAAATAAAAGAACAGAAATTTTGAATGACGTTAACAATCATAAATTTTTTTATTATAAAAAAAAACATTTGTTACAAATTGCAGTAAAATTTAACCTTGGACTGCAGGTCCTGGACGCAAACAAAAACTGCATGAATCTACAATTACAAAAGGACAATGCAAATCCTTTAACAAAGCAAAAAGAAAAACAGTTCAGGAAGATATTCCTTATTACAACAAAAATCCACGTGGTTTCAAAAATTAATACAAACTAAATTAAACGTGGAGAAAACAAGTGAACTAAAAATAGAAAAACTTAATTACAAGCACAAAGCTTCCATTCACCTTACCCGAGGTAATTAAACATAATTACAAAACAGCAAAATATAAGAAAAACGAAAAATTAACTCTTTAAATTTAAAATATACCTTCCAGAACTGAAATAATAAATGATCCTATATCTAATTTGTGTACACAATTATATAGTACCAATTATTATAAAAATGAGTTCTTTGATGGATAAAGAGAGAGATAAATTCAAAATTAACGCAACAAAACTTAAAATCAAAATGAAATACCAAAATGGCAGCTAACAACATAAATTTACATGTACTCACTCGGCATCTCGTCAAAGAACTGCCCTTTGAAGGTTAAACAGGCGCATATATATAAAATATAACAGCTGCGTGCGCTGCACCTAACGCACAATGATCATAGAAAACAACTACATTTGAACAACATAAACAAAATTGGTGAACGCAATATGTACAATTGAATGAAATTAATTTAAACAACTTAACAATTAAACAATTAAATTCAACAATCAATTCAATTAACAAAATCCTATACAAAAATAAAATATTAATTTCTGAGAAAATTTGCCCGGCACATTGATAAAGATTAATCTCAATAAATAAAATATCATTGAATTTACGAACCCCGAGGTGCCAAACCACAGCAATATGTATAGAAAGGAACGTCGCGTCGTTTATTCGTTTCGCTGCGTTATATTTCAGGAATATATTAAGATCGAGTAATAGATGTTATTAGTTTGTAATCGACGATTTGTTTAGGGGGTTCACTGTGCTCATGTGCTCCAATACATAAACGCCACTGCTGTAAAATAGGAACAGATTTAGAGTATTTCTGATATGCTGGTTCCAAAGATAACTAGCATTTCTTCCTAGCAGCATAGGAGATTTTGAGATACACCACGGTGAAAGGATCTAGCCGATTAAGCATATAAAAACTGCACTCGCATCTGATGAAGAGTTCTTTCCTTGTTTTTATTCTTCTTCATCTAAAAGCACTACCATTGTCAATATTGTCACGAGGCGCCACTGGTTACAACATAATTTAACTTAGTCTGGCTAGATCGGCGTCACCTATTAGCCACGTTCCGAAGGAGTGAGGCTGTAAGGAGGACTCATTAGCGAAATTGTATTTTAGTTTTAAATGTAACGGCAGCTGTTGCGCGCCCCAACTGCTCTCCGTCGGACTCATTAGCCCTCGCGCAAAGTTGCCGGAATCGTTTGTATTACGATGAGATGGCAAGCGAACTGTTGAAAGACAAGTACGCGCCTAAATGTATGATGGCTTCCGTGCCGGCTCGTTTAATTAACTTTTTTTTCTCTCGTGCTGATTTTAAATCTAAATAAATGAACTGCATGTTTTAAACGTTGCACGGTGTATATTTGCGTTGGACGCAAAAGAGTTTACCTAATTTAAAATCTCTTTTGAAAGGTCGAGTCGCACTCGAGTACACGTAGCAGAAAAAAACAGCCCATTGAAGATAATTTCGAAATGCTTTTTTTATCCAAAAAAATAACGTATCCATTTAAATAAAGTGGTGGTTTCGGTACAACAAAAATAATTTTTATTTTTCTAAAGCATTTTTTTCCACCTGAATAATCTTGAGTTTTAACAGTAGAAGTAGTTTTAGCTAAAGCTTTAAGCTTTAAAGCTGCACCGAAGTCCTAAATGCCTGTAATTTTACCTGTTTTTGTATAGAGCCATCGAACAAAATCATAGTTAGAGTAGACTATGAAATGTAAATATTTTGTGTTGGTACACTGCACACTCCATCTGTTATTACAAGGATTTCAAAAAAATACAGCTCTAAACACGGCTTGAAAAAGAGGCAGTTGTTCGCCATTTTTCAAAAACCAAAAAATAATGAGAAAGATATGTACCATGTGATTCAAAATGATTGTCGTAAGAAAAAAACTGTTTTCCGGAAAAATTTATCTATACTTATTACCAATTTAATGAGCGAAGTTAGCTACTTACAAATTTCATACGTTAAATGAATTTTCTTGACATTTAGCGACATGGCGTGCGTGTTGTGAGTATTCATTCGATTATTTATCTTTATAATTTTTTTCAAATCGTTTATATTTACATCCAATATCAACCAACAATAATATTTCTGAATACTGTAAGAAAATAAGGGAATTTATCTGTGTAATAGCTCACAAACAGGTAAAAAATCAATATTAACATTAAGTGAAATAGTTTATTACATTTATAATTTTATAGGCTTATCATACACTTCAGCGCAATGACTGTCAAAGAAAGTTACATTTTTCATCCCTATAAAGTTCTACGGTACAGGAATTATTACCATTAGATCACGATAGGTGATTGGAATATTGTCGTTGGTTTAATAACAATTAAGGGACGATGACTTGCTAAACAAATCATTTTTCTCTGATGAAGCCTGGTTTTATCTAACAGACTATATCAATTTACAAAACTATTGTATCTGATCTGCAGAAAAATCCACACGAATTTCGAGAAACGCAATTGCATCCCGTAAAGTTGGAGTTTGACTAGCTATGTCCAGGCAACGAATAATAGGGCAATTTCTTCGAGGAAAACGTAACAGTCCAACGTTACCAACAGATGTTGGAATTGTTATTGCAGAGTTACAAGAAAATGAGCTTGAAGCAGGTTATTTTCAGCACGATAATGCTCCAGCACATACTGCTCGACAAATCTGCAATATCTTCAACAGTTTTTTTGCTGACAGTTCGTTAGAGCACAAAGATGGCCACCAATGTCGCCTGATCTAACCCCATTAGATTATTTCATTTTGGCTATCTAAAAATAGGATCTATAGAAACCGCATGCATACCATAGAAGAACTGAGAGATGCAGTTTTATCACTAATAATTATACTAATTGTATGTTATAATTAAGTAATAAATAAATTTAGTTAAACACCATTAGTACTGATGTGAAATCATAATTTAGTAAAGTTAAATTAATTACATTCATTTTACAAGCGAAATACCAATCCATATCTTTTATATAATGCGAGTTCAAATATAGGTTACGTTTCCTTATTATAGACAGATCCGTTTACTTTCTTATGTTCCAACACTGACTTAGTTCAAACCTTCATTACAAACACGCGGCATATACCTACCCTGTTACTATCTATAGGAGCGGATTTGACAATCATTTTGAATCTCTGTGTATATACTACCACAATTCTTATTCAATAATTATAATTCTTTTACCCTTAAGAACTAAAAAAAAATCATTTTATTTTATTATTTATTACATTCCTTAACACTAATTTTGCAATAACATTTATATAATACTTCAATATGCTCTGTGATGATATGAATGATCGTTTTAATTTAACATTTTCAGCAATACTAATCATAGCCGGTGCTGCCATCTATCCTATCGGCTGGGATAATAGAGAAGTGAAAGAATCATGTGGGAGTCAAAGCTCTGCATATAAATTAGGTAAGTAATACATTTGTATCTGATTTATATACAAAATTTATTGTCACGAATATAAGAAAAGGCCGTCAAGTTTAATCGAAGTATTTTTATTATTTCTTCGTTATAAAAATAGGAATGTTATATCATACTCTGTGACATAGAAATCGCAATACAAAACAGGGGTAGGAATTTTTTTGATCAAACTTGAGCAGAAACGCTTAACTACTAAGAGGTAACAATTGGTTCAAATTTCAGAAAATAAGATCAAATCAATTCTTCGGTACTTTTTGACAATCTTGTCAGGTGTATATTTTGCAAGATATATTTTATTGTTTTCGATTGTGATTGTTAGTTTTGAGGGTGTGACCATGCCTAGAGTGCACCAATATGGAAATTATCACCAATGAAGCAAACTCAATGGAGGTCGTATTGGTCGTGTTGGTTTGCGCGAAGATGCTTTTTCATACAAAGAAATTGCAGATGGCCTTAACCGGCATCAATCCACCATCGTGCACTGGTCTCAGGCATGGACCAAGGAGGGTCAGGAACGCCGCAGACGAGGAACCGGAAGGCGAAGAAGAACAAATGAAGTATAAGACCACCATCTCCGACTCATGGCAACAAAAGACCGATTCTGAAATAACAAATCAATTGGCGATCAACGGTTTGCTAATGAAACTCTCTCTGTAACGCTTCAAACGGTTTACTGCAGAATCAGAGCATTTGGTTCGCATTCGTATTGGCCATATCTTGTTTTACCACTAACGGTTCTGCACCGACAGCAATGTTTTGAGTGGTGTAGCTTGTGACCGCACTGGAGCGCAGAGTGACAAAGAGTGGTCTTTGGTGATGAATACCGATTTTGTTTGGGAATGCATGATGGTCGTATGAGGGTTAGACAAAGACGTGGGGAACATCGCAATGTTGAATTTTCTCTTGCGAGGCATGTGCATCAAACTGTGAGGATTATGGTATGGGTGGCTATAAACTTTATGGATATAGAATCTCGTTTGGTTATTTCATGCGAGGCAAATGCAATGCCCTTCCCCATATTGCAAGCTGGTCTATGGACCGTTTTGCAGACGCTAATATTATTCTTGTTTTAATATTAAATATTACAGTCATTTTGCACTTACATAGCCGTAATATTTTAACAACTTACTTTAAATCGCATGCAATCTGTGTACAGTCATTGCGTAAATGGATATGTAAACCAACAAGAATTCCTTTCAACAAATACGTAATATTTAAACTTGTATTCTAATAATATTTTCTGCGAAACACATTTTACAAGTACGTACATGTATAATATTTTATTAATTTATTGTTCAGAAAAAAAAGCCTATAAGTTATTTGTTTAATTTTACAAAACTTTGTCAACTTTTATAGCCATCGAATTTCCTTTTTTTGTACTTTGTCAAAATTCCATCTTATACTGAGCCTGCATATTATTAAAATTCCAACAACAGTGTGTATCAAATAAAAAAGTAAATTTTGCTTGGGTGTTTACACGACATATAAAGCACAAACCCACCGAAACCGGATTTCATCAATAAAGAATAAAAAAAAGTAAAATTTAGAGCCAAAAATTCTTTAGTCCGAGCCTGATGCAAGTAAATGTCATGTTAAGCACCCGCTAAACATGGTATTATGTATAAATACATTGTACTCATTTAGTATTATTCTTAATGGTATGCCGTAAGTTCATTTAACGTCATTCTGATTAAATAAAAGTCAATCGGCCAGTGTGCCCTTGTAAAAATAACAAAACTGAGGCATTTGAAATTTCTTCTTTTTATAAAATAAATATTTCTTTTTTGTTAAGAGCATTCTACGTAAGTCTACAAAGTATTATTTTTAATATTCCTGATAAGACGTTTCGAGTTTCACCGGATATGCGACTTCAGTAGTTACAAAAAACGTAATATTTTTCTTTTCTTTGGCAATCGACTTATAGTTGTTAATAAACGTACTACATGAATCTGAGTTATTTCTTTTGGATTATTTAATCACATAACGCAAAATGAATTTAATCGAATTACACAGAAATAAATGTAGATACAGAATTGGCAAACACGCCTTTTTACTATGATATCGCATGAAAATGAATCTATACATTCCCGCGCTTTTGCCGATGCATCAAGCTTCGATTTTCTTTATATGAAATCATGATGGTCTTGAAAAGGATCGTTTTTTCGGAAGAATTTAAATGAAATGTTCGAAGTGGCTTGCACTCCAAGCGGCGATCCACACAAAACTAACAGCGGTAATGGCTGAATGATAGTGGTATGTGGGGGTATACTTGGGACAGCATTTACGTTGGGCACAGGTGCGGCTCTAGCCCACGGCATTTATAAAATATTTTTTTTCTCGTTAATGCTTTCAGATAGACCCCCTGTGCATTAACACTTTTTGATTGTATATGAATACAGCTGCTACATATTATTATATTTACCTCTATATCTGATACACCCTGTATACTGGGCCTACATATTACCAAAATCCTATCATATACTAAGCCGGCATATTAGTAGAATTCTTTACTATAAGTATAGAGTCAACCCAAATTTATTTTGCCTTTACAATAAATCGAACCATGTTGAATTTAGTATGTGTGAGTTTTATTATTGAATTTAATTTGCGGTAACTTATCCTCTTTATCTGCGATCTTAATGTCATTAGGCTCTTGGCATTTCGTTATTAAATTTTGTATGCTTCGGTACTTTCCCCGAGCATTGGCGCCCATATGCCGAGATTTAAACCAACACTCTAAGACAGCTCACTCCCATCTCCATTTAGCTACGCCTTCAGCATACTGCTCTTGCTGCAGCAGACACACCCACTGAGAATTAGTCCCGCTTGTCGCAGCTATTGAACAAAGAATTATCATTTCGATAAGAGATAGGTGACCTCCTGGATTACCCGCACATCGCGCTTAGGGTTTGGTATACAAGATTTTCGGCAATTTTAGTTTACAGTTCACGGCGGTAGCAACCCATTGAGCATGTTTGGAACATTTTGGAGAAAGGACTGAGGAACTCACTGCATCTACATAGACGCTGCGAGCTCTTCAGCACGAATTTCAGGATGCTTTGGATAAAATATCTTAAGAGAAAATCGACCATCTGCTGGAATCGATGCCGCCAGGAGTGGGGGACTGTGTAATCAAAAAAAAATTGCTATCTTTTAATAGTTAAACGTTTTGCCAAGTTTAGTTAAAACAATTCCTACCTCATCTAAGACCGTTTCTATGTCACAGAGTAAACAATCAGTCAATACAATAGACATAATATTTTAACTGCAAGTACAAGACGTAAACTGTATTCCTGAACATCAAACAGCACCACAGATGTACCTTGTAATTATGTTTTAGCTATTTACCTTGCACATTGTTACCGTTTGTTTGGAAACACGCTTGACGTTTGGAGATTTTACGCTTACCTTACCAGTAGATGCCATTGCACATATCGTCAAAGGAGGCTAAAGAAAATACTACGTAACTTGTACCGCGCTATATGGAGACGCAGCGGAAAATAACAAAATAACAGCGACGACACATCGACTCTACTAGTATACCTTTGACTCTTCCGGCTGCCTGCTTCGTCGCTCACAGCAGGGAACAAACAGCGGAAGGCCGTGTGGAAAATGCGGTCGCAGCTTTTGCCAGCTTAACAGTGGCGGCCTGTGCTGTAGGAGAAAATGCGCGGAATTGAATCGCGGGGAGTTGTTGGTTGTTTTAGAAATATGTTCGCATCAGAGTATATACTTAAAGTGATTTTGGTTGTTATGTAAAGATTTCGTGTTAGACATAAAAGTAATTTTCTCTGCGTTACGGCATGAAAATACGGGTAATGTGTCATCCAAAAAGAAAAACAGCTGTAGAGCTGTTAACATAATAAATTATGTTAGAAATATATTCAATTACTGGAAGAGAAATAAGGCCTGTTTCAGACGAGGCGGTTTAGTCGAACGAATGGTTGTCAAGAATTATCGATCATTTATTAACTTACCGAGAACCGGGAACTCGACAAGGCGAAGATTCCGAAATGCAATAGACACTCCATACGTCTATACAGGGTGATTCTCAATATATGCGACAAACTTTAAGAGCTGATTCCTGAGGTTATTTTGATCATAAAAGTTCGTATATGTCCAAAACGGTTTGGTTTTAAAGTTATTGAATGTTTAATAATAAGTTATGAACTATGACTAACACGATATAATATCACAGTTGGTTCTTTAAAAACTATTGTGTTGAGAAGGAATTGCTTATTTGTCATTTCAATATTTGTCAATAGTTAGCAGAGTATTCATTCAGTTCATTGCCAGTTTCTGTTTTCTAAAATGAATTACACGAATGCTAAGATGTGTGATAAGCATTTCGTTTACGATCTTGCCAATGGAAATTCGCGTGCTCTAGACGTCTTTATGAAGAACGATACCGAACCGTATTATCCCGCATCATTCAATATTTGCCGTCTTCACAACGTCTTAGTGAAACGGGAAATTTTAAAAAACGGACGACTGATAACGGGCACCCATCTACAGCGAGAACTCCACAGTTGAAGAAATGTACTAAATGAAATTGGGAACATCCTACTACAAGCACCAGAAAAATGGCGTTTGCTTTAAACATTAGTCAGGCCACAGTTTGAGAAATATTGAAAGATCAACTGTTGTATCCATATCACATTCAACGGGTGCAAGCACTTTTGCCGGCAGATTTTCCGCAAAGAGTGGCTTTTGTCAATGGATGCAACACAAAATCGCACAAAATCCTGACTATTTGCTCAAATATCTTCACCGACGAGACAACTTCTCTAGAAACGCGATTATTAATTTTCATAATAATCACATATGGGCCGAAAGAAAATCCACACGAACTAGTGGATGCCGTCATCAACATCAATTCTCTGTCAATGTGTGGGTCGAAATTGTTGAAGATCACTTGATAGGCCGCATTTTTTACCGATGCGGTTAAATGGCGAGGTATACCGCAATTTCTTGAAGAGGAGCTACCTTACTGCTGGAAGAATTCCGTTGCAATTAAGATTACAAATGTATTTATGCATGACGGTGCTCCAGCGCATTTTAGTTTAGTTGCTCGTGAGTTTTTGGACAATACGTATCCAGATCGGTGGATAGGACGGAGAGGTTCACAACCGTGGCCTCCTCGGTCTCCAGACTTAAATTCTTTGACTTTTCTCTCTGGGGTCACCTTAATTCATTAGTTTATACGACTCCCATTGAAAATGTCGATGAACTGAGAAATCGTATTATCGCAGCTTTTCAAACAATTCGAAATACTCCTGGTATTTTAGAACGGACTCGCCAGTCAATACGACGGAGGATAGAAGCTTGTATTGCATTGGGAGTGGTCATTTTCAACAGTTAGTGTAAGTTAATTTTGTTTTACTAATTATTTTGTTAATTTATAATAAAAACATTAATTATGTAACTTACTATTAAACATTGTACAACTTAGGACTAAGCGATTTGGACATATGTTCTTATGAACTATTATGATCAAAATAACTCCAGGAATCAGCGCTTAAAGTTTGTCGCATGTATTGAGAATCACCCTGTATAATACCTGTGAACATGTCCTCGAGCGAGTAAATCATTACGGATCGTTGTAGATAAACTTTTTGCGGGATAAATAATCCAAAAGGTTCTGTGACACATGTAGCCGAAAAGGT
Organism: Protaetia brevitarsis; assembly: GCA_004143645.1. Classification (NCBI taxonomy): domain Eukaryota; kingdom Metazoa; phylum Arthropoda; class Insecta; order Coleoptera; family Scarabaeidae; genus Protaetia; species Protaetia brevitarsis. The sequence continues at coordinate 18,198 of RXPK01002347.1, read as the reverse complement.
ATAGAGCCGATATACCAGCAAAAAATTACCTTTGCCTTGCCGATTTCCGAATACTATTAGATAAGCTAATGAATGATCAATCGTTCATTTGATATAACCGACTGCGAAAATCGCTCGTTAAGCATGTCACTAATATAAAACTTTTCTCACAGAGTCAACTTGTTCACTTCGGGGCTTCAATAGGTCTGCAATAGCAATTAAGGCGTATATAAAGCTACTTTATATAAATTGTGCAGGGCATACAAATGTCACAAAAGTGACGCAAAGGCGATCGTATCGATGTCATTCAATAGCGACATTTGCACTCCATCAATTTTACTAAGATTATACAGGGTCGGGATAAAGTATGGAACCAAGCAAATAACTTTAAAACGGAGAGGATGATGTTGATGAAACTTTACAAATAAGTGTCACGAAATATAATACATCTAATTTCGATTTTGTTGTTGTGACTGTAACTTCCGGTTCAATCGGAAGTTCTCTTTATTTTTTTTTTTATTTAAATGAAACCCTGTATATTTTGCAAATTATAATAGACGCTTGTTTTTGCGAATTCGACCATACTGGTTTTTAGCACCATTATCTTAAATAATGAAGAGATAAACTCCACATTTACTGAACAATTATTTATTATCGTAAATTATTAACAAAATGGTAGTCATCTTATAAACGAACTCATTTAAAATGTTCAAATGCTCGCCGTTACTTCCTACAATATATAAATCTTCTACGAAATTCCTGAGTTACCTTTTCCAAACTCTCTACGGATTAAATCACATTCGTCGACTCTTCTTTGCCTCAACTCCTGCAAATAGTTAGTGGTCGCCTAACGTAACACGAGATTTGAGAAACACCACAGATAAAATCTAATGGACTAAGGTATGGAGAACGTGCAGGCCACTCTATGAATCCTTTCCGTCCAATCCATCGATTTGGAAAATAGTATCCAAAAGTTCCTAACTCGCCTATCATAATAGGGAGGCGCTCCATCCTGTTGAAACCAAAACTTTGGGCAACTCCCATTGTGATGAAGTGCAGGAATATGTGGTTTCTCAGTAGATCCAAATACTTTTCCCCAATTAGGTTTCCTTCTATAAAAAATGGGCCTATAAGCCTGTTTTCAACAATTTCTATCCAGACATTCAACTTTTGAGGAGGTTGAGGTTGGGCTTCATGGATCCAGTAAGGATTCTCATTGGACCAGTACCTGATGGAATTATGGCGATTGACTGTTCCATTCAAACAGAAAGTTGCTTCGTCAGAAAATACCATATTAGTTGCAAAAAATGTTCGTCTGCATTACAAATTTTCATCATTCTTTCGCAAAACTCCAGGCGTCGGTCAAAATAATCATCTGATAGTTCTTGAAGTAGGTGTATTTTATACGGATGGAACTTTTCTCTCTTCAAAATTTTTCCTACAGAACGACGACTTATGCGATGGTTTAGTGCTAAAGTTGTAGTAGAAGTTTGAGGTGATTCTTCTAATTTAATAACAATGTTTTCCCTAACAACTGCGTTAGTTGCGGTCTATGGTCTGCCTGTTTTTGGTGAATTTTTAACCGTTTCAGTCATACTAAAACGTTTTAGTGTTTTAGTGACAGCTGAACGTGTTATAGGAGTTCTTTCGGGATGCAAATCATCAAAAAAGGTGACACACTTCTTCATGAGTTCTAACGCGATCGCCAAACCCGATCATCATTAAAATTTCAATACGCTCTCTTTCATTTAATTAGTAATAATAATTAGTAATTTGATGGACGTGAATTAAATAAACTTGACAGTTTGTCAACAGTTACCTACTAGATGATAATACCTTTTGTTTGTTTGTTGCTGGGCAAAGCTTCGGGTTGTGACCGACATCTATGGACTTATTGTATCATCCCCACTGACATTTCGCCGATCTAATTATCTCTCCATTATTTACAAATAATGGTGCTAAAACCAGTATGGTCGAATTCGCAAAAACAAGGTGTATTATAATCTGCAAAAATATACAAGGTGTTCCATTTAAATAAAGAAAATAGAGGGAACTTCCGGTTGAACCGAAAGTACAGTCACAACAACAAAATCAACATCAGATGTATTATATTTCCTTACATTTATCTGCAAAGTTTCGTCAATACCGTCCTGTTCGTTTTAAAGATATTTGCTTGGTTCCATACTTTATCCCAACCCTATACATATCATTATGAATTAAATATCGTCCTTTTTTGTTATTTGAAATAGTCATGGTTTTGGAATAATACGCTTGAATAAGGTTCTCACTGTTGATTCCTTGCGCGTTCTGCTTTAATTTCCAGGTTCTTGTCAGCTCTCTTGGTCCGTCTACCTCCTAACCAGCGCCGTTCTCCTCCTACTCATCTGTTTCTGTTTGAGTTTTTGCGCGTCTCGGGTGAAGGCCGGCTCATTTCGGATCTGAGTGTACAGCGCCGGTACGCTGTCCAACAACGTGTAGCTTGTAGATTGGCCAACGTTTCGGCGCCGCCTGCAACCCGGTCGACCAGCGACGATGCCCCACCGCCACCGGGGTCGCCACCACCGGCGAAATCAGCACGGAAGACCATCCCGACCGTCGCGACCTCTAACGACGACAACGCGGACCTCAAGATGCCACCGCCGTCGCGAGAGGGCGCCTCCTCGAAAAGCGTCTGTCTCCACGAGCGTATCGTCGAACGGATGATGGAATCTAAAGTATTAGACGTACCGTTGCCTTCTGCCAAGTCGACGATCGGCAGATATCATCTGCATCAGCAACAGTGCGCGTGCGACGGGATCGGAAGGGAAAATATTATTAGTGATTTTCCGAAGTGTCTGTTAGAGAATAATGGCGGGAAATTCGATTAGGAACACAAAAAGAAAAACTATTGTGTATTGATTAAAAGAAAGCTACGTTACCAAATTAAAAAAAGGTTTTTTTTTTGTTTTAAATCAATCGTGAATAAACAAACGAGTAATTATCAAAATGTATGATTGTGTACACGTCTGTGTTATAACAAACAAGAGACAAAATCAAATTTAAAAAAAAAAAATTATAGACAACCGGTAATATCGCTACATCATTTATAGTAAAAAATTGAAATGAAGAACAAGAATTACTGAAGAATTCTTTACTTCGCATTTAAATTTGTCGTACGTATGTCAATGACGTTGCACGCTTATCGAAAACAACAAATACTAATCCAAACGTCAAAATATGTGGATTAGATGTTAAACAAGGGGCCATGTTTATAATGTCTAATTTTCAGAAATGTTAAAAACGAGTTTATTCAGAAAAAAATACATATATTGCTACTTTTATATTAGTGGTAGGCATAATCGAATGACGAAAAAGGCATCATTCAATTATTGACGATCATTCGATAATTCGTTTATGAATGATTTATATGAGTGATAATCGATTATAAACACAGTATATAACAGTAAGGACATGTTCGCAAAAATCCATTGTTCTTGAGTGGTCCGTTTTGCCCGGCTGCCATTTTGTAAAGCTGTTGCCGGGAATTTTCAAACGTGTAGAATAATTTATATTTTAAAGGAAGTAGAAAAATAGATTAAAGAAATACACAAATTTATGCGTTTTTTTATTCTGATTTTGTTGCAAATATTTATGAACAGTTTATAGTAATAAAAAACACGATTCCAGTAAAATAATGTTTGATTAAGTGATACATATATTTGCAAGTGTTTTACGATAATTATGTTCATATTATTTCCCTTTTGTGAAATTGATTTCCCTTTTGTGAAATCTTTGTTTATATTTTTATAGTGTAAAAGATTCTTCCAGGAATAAATATGTTGTGGTTCTTTCTCAAATAAATTAATAAAAATGCAACAGCTTCGGTGGAAGGGACTTTCAAATTTCTGACACGAATAGGTACACAATAACTTTTAATTAGGGTTCAAGAGTTATGACTATATCGTTCTGTGCGATACAAAGATTGTTCCTTTCTATTCGACTACTTCATTTCTAACATCCGGACCCTGCACTGGTTTGTCAACAATAATGTCCGGGGGTGCACAAGTGGATAGAGTTCAGACGTAGACTGTATAATATCGAATTGTCTATAATATGTATAATGTGAATAAATGCGATTAAAATTTATACCAGCATAATGCAGTTCAAACCAAAATCATATTATTTTAAAAAGTGAACATAAAATGAATTAGGTTGGTTACTGCGATAAATAGCAATCTAGCTTAAAATGTGTATCTAACAAATAAATTGATTTAATGTGATCTAGGAATCTCTGCACAACTATAATAGTTCTTCTTATTCATGTACTTTCTTAATTCTTGTCGTGTCATATATATTAGATTCATTCGGAAATCCCAAGAAACTGCGACCATCGTTAGCATCAAAATTTATCTTGCGGGAGTGACTGGCACTACAACATGATACCCATTGGTGTCTTCTTTCACGATTATTTGATTATTTCACTTAAACCTAACAATATAATATATAAGAAAGTATGTAAATGTTATGTCCACTGGCCACCGATCTTACCTTTTACACAAGAATATCATACTTCATTAAATGTTTTTAAAACTGCAGGGGTAATTCAAAACTAATAAAATAATAATAATAATAATAATAATAATAGAGTTTATTCCAAAAGCTCATGTACATGATCCTAATGGAAAAATGTCAAAAAAAGCAAGAACGGAATACAAATAAGTATATAAAACAAACAATATAATAAGCTAGACAAACAAAGGATATTGAAATAAGCTAGGTATAAAAAACATATTAAAATAAAGTAAAAAAATAAAAAAAACGCATATCATAGCAGGACCCGTAATCACAATGAGCGACAGAGATCAAAGTATTGGTCTTTACTGTACAATGCACGTTGCAATAAAAAATCTTTTATTTTCTTTTTAAATGTTCGCAGGGAAGTATGCGCCTTATACTCTAGTGGTAAACAGTTATAGAATTTGCAAGCATTATACTGTACGGCCTTTTGATATAATGCAGTAGTATGCTGTTCCGGCACCAATATACGACCATTGCCCCTAGTGTTGTAATCGTGGTTTAGGGAAGTCAAGTTATCTTTTTCTCGAAATGCAAAGCACAGAACTTCGTAGATATAAATCGATGGGGCAGTAAGTATGCGTAGATCGGTAAAAGCCCGCCTGCAAGAATCCCGCAATGAAAGTCCCGCAATGCACCTAATCACGCGCTTCTGCTGAATAAAAATTCTCTGCATACCGGCAGTCAATCCCCAGTGTATTATCCCACCTCTAAGAACAGACTGAAAACACGCAAAATAAACGGTTTTCAAAATGTCGACGTCACAGAACCTAGTCAAATTACGAATCCCGTAGTTGATCCGCGATAACTTCTTTGACAAGTCGTCGATGTGATCAATCCATGTTAAGGATTCATCCACAATTAACCCCAACAAGGACACATTACTAACCTGGTTGGGTAACAGAGTGGTATTAATATGTGCGTGTGTACACTTGTTGTTCTTATGGCCGAATCTTATTATTGCGGACTTATCTGTATTAATGTGTAACTTATTCATAGAAAAATATTCGTAGATCTTGCAAAACACGTTTATTAGCTTTTTGTATCGCCGCTGATTCGGTATTCGCTGTAATTAAAATATTGGTGTCATCCGCATAATTTACTATTACAACATCTTCGTTTTCAATGTAACTAGCAAGGTCGTTAATGTAGATCAGAAACAGCGTCGGACCCAGTACCGAACCTTGAGGAACGCCTACCTTGGTTTCCAGTTTACTAGACGTTACACCGTTTACACGAACGCTCTGATCTCTACCACCCAAATATGACCCGAACCAACTCAGCGCAGACCCCTCACACCAAAGACTCCAATTTCCCCAACAAATCTGGTGATCAACACAGTCAACGCCTTGGAGAGATCAACAAACAATCCAAGGGGTATCAATCTGCGGTCAACCGCCGAGATAATAGAGTTAAAGAAAAACCTCCAAAACAGTCTCTGTACTCTTTGTTTTGATAAAACCGTGTTGAAAACTCTGCAAAATGTTATATTTATTCTAAACGTTACCAGATCACCGCATACAACCCCTCAATAACTTTTGAAAAACTAGAGACCAAAGACAGTGGACGGTAGTTCTCAACTGATTCCGCGCATCCTCTTTTATGTATAGGGACAACAATTGATGATTTTAACTTAGTAGGAAAAATACCCTCTTGAAATGACAGATTATGATATGTGCCAAAGGTGTAGACACGTGAGCACGGATCTTTTTTAGTAAATAATTGGAAATGTTATCATATCCGGCAGACCTAGTGTTTTTCATTCCGACTATATATTCTTCAATAGTATCTCTAGTGACCGGTTTTAGAAAAAAAGATGAAGAGACTTTCACTTTCAAATTACTTTTATACGAGCTAGAACTACTGGTTGCTGTATTCATTTTATTTGCTATTGAAGTAAAAAATGTGTTGAATGCATTTGGGACATCATCTTTAGATAATAAGAGTTTAAGGTATTACACTTGATTTGCACGTCATTATTCGGACTACAGTTTCGGCCCAATTCTTTATTACAATATTCACATACATTTTGTCTTGTTTTCCGCGTTATTGACGGTCTTACTAATGTTCTTTTGTTTAAGTTTATTTAGAGTATCATTATAGTACTTAATTAACCGTTTGTATGTTTCTTTAAAAACAGGATATTGATTACTCAGGTCGGCCACAAGAGACAAATGTTTTCTCAATCCCAAACTTCTGGAGGGATAGTAATTTTAGAGCGCTTCGGTTGATACCTTTTAACGGAAAAGAATTTAAAAATGATATTGAATTGTATTTGAAAAAAATTTCAAAAGCGTCATTCGTTGATCTCTCCATTAAAAACCGCAGTCCAATCCTCATTACTTAAAGAATATGCAAAACCGGCAATGTTGGATTCAGAGAAGGATCGAGCTTCGATATAATGATGTTTTGCTGGGACAGTTCCAATTTCAATGTCCAGCAATTGCCCGTGATGATCCCCAATCAGCGTCTTAACAACAGCCCCCCGTCCATTGAGAACGGTAAAATCAACCAAAAAATTATCTATGCAAGAGCTAGCACAGGGAGTCACGCGAGTTGGCTCTCGTATAACAATATCCAAGTCAAAGGCATAAATTACATCATAAAATAGTGAAATATGTCTATCACAAGTCAAAAAGTTTATATTAAAGTCCCCTCCAACAATAACACGTTTACCGGTTCCATAACTAATTTCCAACATTTCATAAAATTTGTCAAGAAAGATATCAAAATTGGTGCCTGGAACACGATACACAACGATTATTAGAAGATTTGCATCAACTACTTCGACACCACAGCACTCTATTACGTTACTCACGGATATATCGTTTATGCTTTTCAGTTTTTTATAAGACATGTTATTATTAGTGCGACCGTAAATCGCGACACCTCCATGCTTCGATTTACCACGACAATAAGAAGACAGCAATGTTAGATTTTTGCATAGTACACATTTGAAGTTGCTCTTCTTTCTGCCAGTGCTCGGATACCAAAACAACATCAACATCCAACTCACCAACTACAAGCTCCAACTGACGTAATTTGTTGGCGATACATTGAACGTTCTGGTGGAACAGACGAATATCTGTAGTAGGATCCCTGGCGAAAGGGCTGACGTAATCGGTTGCTTCCTCGCCCAGTGGTGATAGGTTCAGGGCCACGGAGTCTCTGAATGTTGGTAGTGGTCAATTCACCAGGAGTAAGAGATATCCTCAAGTGGAGACCAATATCGCAAGCTATTCTTCTTCCAACGATCTGTTTAGCTCTGTTAGTGAAATGCACACCATGACTAGTATAATCTTTTCGCACTCTGTCTTCATTTATATTAAAGCATATGAAACCCTTCTCTTTAACTATTTTTTCAATATTTACATTTATTGACCATATCATGTTATTTAATTGGATGTCGTCGTATCTATATGGTAGTGTAGAAACCATCACATTCGTATGTTTGCAGTGCTCAAGGAAGTTGTTGATGACGTCATAATTAAAATTTGACAAGTCGTTATTGCTGCCTCCCATAACGAAGACTAAATCGTTCGTAGTGAAACCTTTAACCAGTTCTCCTATGTTCTCCACAATTTGTTCTAGTTTCGCACCTGGTTTCACAATAGACATCGTACTTGTATTACTCGGCACGTATTGCTTCAAAATGGAGGAAAGTGGCGGCCGTGACTATCGGATAGCAGCAATAAATTACGCAGTTCAATTCATCAGCTTTATTTCTGAAATACATTTTTGATCCTGAAGAGCATGTGTTATTCTCTAATTCGTCGCAATTGGCCTGGCATTGCGCATCTCTGCAGTTCAAAAATTCAGTCTGAGTTGAGACGGTCTGTGAAACTATCTTAGTATTGGTAAATTTATCAATCACTTGCTGCAGTTGACTAATGAGTAACTCTTGATTCTTATTTCTATTAGTTAAGTAGTCAATTTTGGTGTTTAAACAAGTCTCATTTTGTTGATATTTCAGAATTTTTTCTTTTAGCTCTAGAATGTGATAATCACTTTTCGCTAATTTATTTCTTAATTCAGTTAAAACATGAATTTCTTCGTTAGATTCCACCTCATTAGTTGAGCAGTGTGTAATAGTAAAGTAGCTGCTGTTTAACTTTTGATCTACTTTACCTTGTTTCTGTGACGTTTTTTGTTTTAGTACCTGTGATCGCGTTGTAGACATTTTGATCTTCAAAATTAAAAATCTTAAATATATGCGGCAGAAACTTCTATACAATAACTATACCGGATCTGTATATCTCGCGCGTATATTTTTTACTCTTGCGTTAAACTTGGTCAAACAAAATACAGCGCAAGAAATCAGGAAATATTTTACCTACTATTACTTTTCAAATTGTCTTTCCTTAAACTATTGTTGTTGATATTTCCACTTAATTCAAGTGTCAGTAGATTGTTTTTGATTTGCAACTTGCTGATAAATCACACGACCACCTTACACGGAGCACTATGTACTACAGTACGTTAATTTAATTACATACGTAAAATAAATAAATAAAACAAGTAAATCATATAGATTAAACGGAATGAGTAAACTAATTGTGTAGATACGAACGTAAAACAATAACAACACTGCCATTTGGGAACTGTTGTTTTGTGTGAGTTAGGTTTAGAAATTTAGACCGCTATAACTCCTCTCTTGTCCTTACTCGTTGTACTCTGTTATAAATTTTATTGGAATGATCGTGTTATGATTCTTATAATACACAGAAAAAGAAATGAAAACAAAAAAAGATCATTATATTAAGAAAAATTATGCACAAAAAAGCCATCTTCTTCCAATGAATGATAATCGAATGATCATTCGATTATGCCCATCACTATTTTATATACATATATATTGCTATTTTATATATGTTAATTCATGCCAAGAATAAAATAAACTTTTATTTTATGTACATACTTATTTGTTAATCCAATATATTATGAGCTAGTTAATTTTAAAACGTAGCCATGGTAATGGCATAGTATATACATCTAAGCAATAGTTTCATATCGTCGGAAACATGAGTTTCAATCGTATCCCACCAGGGAACTTCACAGTGCAGCATAGGTGGGTGAAATTGTAACTAAAACTATTTGAATTTGTTTAGGAAAAAAATCTAACCTACAAAGCCGTTCCATTCTGTCACAGTATAAACCTTATCCAGTAGTTTCACTAAGTGTCGGCGCCTTTGATGTTTTGTCTATCAATTTAAGGAAATTCGCGATGGCGTTTGGCGCTATATTTGCAACTAATAATTACAAATGGGTACGAAAATAACCTATAGACTGGACAATGACAGAAAATCGCACAACTAATGTCAAATGACAGAATGGAACGGCTTTGTAGGTTAGATTTTTGCTTATAAACAGATTCAAATAGTTTTAGTTCCAATTTCACCCACCTATGCGACACCGCGAATTTCCTTGGGCACCATGTTTGAAACCCATGTTATCGGCGATGTGAAACTACTCGATATACATATATACTGTGATTCTGTCACTCTGTTCTTAGCAACGTTATTAGTGACAGATGTTGTGCCATTTTCTATCTACTTTCTTTCGTTACAAGTTACAAGGCAAGGACGATTTAATAGAAATAAATCTATTAATTAAAAAACTATTTTGAAAGTTATTCTCTTTTTAACAAAAAAAAAATCATATTAATACTTTCACTTCACAAATCAGAACCGCAAATTTTCGTTTCGTATTGTGGAAATGAATTTAAAATTATTCCTGCCGCACATCGATCATTAATTAGCACGTCATTGACAGCCGCAACGTCAAATAGGGCGCGCATCGAAAACAAAGGAGAACTAGCCCACCACCAAAGCGCTAATATACAGCGGATTAAAATCGAAAGCATTGTTTGGTGGTTATACATCAGGTGAGAATAATTTATTTATTTTCTACACGGTGTATCTGATAAAAATGCAAATCAAAACGAATGGAATAAACAAATTAACAATACGGCATTCCAATTTAGGCGCGAATGTGACCGCGTGTAAAAAAAGTAATAACATAAAAGTCACATATGCGAATATAATACAATTTAAAATGTGTATATGTACGGGATATAAAATTTAAACGAACTAATACGAAATATTTGTAATGGTGTTTTTATAAAACCAAAGACGTGACTTTAAGGCGTTTTCGTTTATAATCCTCGATAAAGTGCACCATATCTAAAGACTGATTTCTTACTATCGCAAAAAAATCGAAAAGGCCGATGTGTCGAATCAAATCAAATGTAAAAAAAAAAATTGAGATAACAGTAGAAATGGAAATAATAAGGAGACGAAAAATAGTTTGAAGATTAAAAAGAAATGGTATTAGAAAGATGATGTTATTATGTTATAAAATCTGTATTATAAGAATTTATTTACGAAAAATATATTTTCTTTTTAAACAATTTGATTTAGTTTTATTTCATTTTTAAATTGTCCCCTCCTGTAACCCAGGTAAGTACCAAGTTGATAACGTTAAATTACTTAAGGCTTTCCTGTGTCAAATTCAGACTTGCTAGCGCATCTATTTATGTTAGTTTTCTTACTCTAACTACACAAGCACACATTTTATCTTTCTCAGGTACGTAAAAAGTGATTCTTCTATCCCATTTTAATCATAACCCAGTGTAGAAAGTGTAGCACCAATGAACAAACCTGTTGTATTGTTTTTGTACTTTTGTAGACACGGTTTAGTATTTGCTGAGTAACGCTTGACGCTAATATCGATTTTTTGACCAATCAGAATGAACTATGATGGCTTGACGTCATTACTTTTGCATACATATTCGCCATTTCTAAACTTGTGACGTTTGTAATAGCTTGAAGTAATTTGAATTCTAAATCTGGTGTCATTATTTTATAATTTGTGGATGTAATATAATTAAGGTTACAATTATTTGGGAAGGAACGAATTTTATTCAAAGTTCAGATGCCAGTTTAAGTAAAGTGCATCGCCTTTTGTGGGCAATATCTACTCATTGTAGTTGTACTTTGTATATACTTTCTGTTATCTTGTTTGTACTGTTGTTTGGTAACATGTCCATTTGCAATAGAACCTCTGAAACGAACGATTTAGATTTCGAGTCAAAGATTACACCTTGATATAAGAATAGAGTATTATTTTCTTACCCGCTAAATCACCCCTTTTTGAGGGTACAACCCCCATCAAAGATTTATACGGTTTCTAAATGTTTATAATTATCTCGAAATCTGGCTGTAACAGATATTTTCTTTTCCTTAGAAGATAATTTATTTAAAATATATTACATAGCCTCAATGATGAGGCAAGTTATTTTCGAAATAGATAATTAAGGGGCTGGCATACCATACCCGTCCTATTTTTTTTATATACATATATATATATTTTTTTTATCTCTCACATTTTTTATTTTATTTATTGGAAATAAAGTATATTACTAATCTCATCAAGTGACAATTCGTTTTATTTATTTTTTTTCATCATAACAAACTAACGAGGTGATACACACACTCATATTCTCTATATATTTTTTAATTTAAATTAAATAGCGTATATTATATACTCTCAGAGATGACATTTTTTTTCGTATAAAACAAATAACGGGGTGAGTACCCTATATGTCTCATATTTTCTTAATTTTTTTAATTTATTTATTAAAAATGAAGTATATTACATTGCCTGAAAAATATGACAAAATGTTTTTTTTTTGGTATAAAACAAATAACCGGGATAAGTACCCTATATCTCCCATGTTTTTTTTAATTTTTTTATTTTATTTATGAAAAATACAGTATATTACGTAGTCCCAAAGATATGACAAATTGTTGTTTTTTTTTCGTATAAAACAAATAACGGGATGAGTACCCCATAACTCTTTTATTTTTTTATTTTTTTTTATTTTATTTATTAAAAATAAAATCATAGTACATAGTCTCAAAGACATGACAAATTGTTTTTTTTTTCTCATAAAACAAATATCGGGGTAAATACCCCATATCTCGTTTGTTTTTTTAACTTGTTATTTTATTTATTAAAATTAAAGTATACTACACACTCTCAAAGATATGACAAATTGTTTCTTTTTTCATATAAAACAAATAACGGGGGTGAGTACCCCATATCTCTCATATTTTTTACATTTTTTTTTTAATTTTATTTATTAAAAATAAAGTATGTATATTACATAGTCTCAAAGATGTAACAAATTACTTTCTTTTTCGTATGAAAAAAACAACGAGGAGTGGATGTACCCATATTTCTCATATTTTTTTTTCTATTTTATTGATAAAAATAAATTATATGAGCAGTCTCAAAGATGTGACAATTTTAGGGAAGTGAGAGCTCCATATGCTTCATATTCTTTTATTTTATTTTTTAATTTTATTTATTAGAAATAAAGTATATTACTTAATCTCAAAAATATGAAAAATTGTTTTCATATAAAACAAATGTTCTTCATATTTTTTTATAATTATTTTTTTAATATTATATTTATTAGAAAATAAAGAAAATATATATATATTCTATAGTATCCTTTTTAATATTTTTTTAAATTTTATTTGTTAGAAATAAAGAATATTATATAGTCTAAAAGATATGATGAATCGAAAATCGATCGAAATCATTTTCGAATAAAATAAACAGCGGGGGTGAGTACCCCACGTCGTAATATTTATATTTTTATAATTCATTTCTTTTTTATTATTTTTATTAGGAATAAAGGACGTGTATTACGATTAATAAATTTTATTATTTTGCGCGACACGATGTTGTGTATTCTTCTTAAATCTCACATCCACGTAACATCCTGCTTTAAACGTTTCCCACCAAAGTTCTTATTTCGCTTCTAAACCCAACGTCGATTATTCACTTCAAAAACTATTTTCCCATCGTCAATATCAATTTGAAACTTTGTAAGCAATCGTAATTCATCCGTGGATGCCACCTCTGTTAACACTCTCTCCCATTTATATCTTTTTACCTTTTTTTTTTTCATCATCGTTTCACGATCATAATCTCCCTTACGAGAAAGAAATTAGAGTTACACGACCGGATTAAACAGAGATTTTCCGCAGTAATTTGATTCGCTTCTAAAATATGTAAATCCCCGGTGATTTAAACTTCCGAAATCTCCTAGTTACAAGGGAAAAACTCGCTCGCGCGTCCGGGCAATCTTTCCCTCGTCTTGTTCCACTCATAAAGCGCGCACCGTGCGGTTATGTAACTAACTAACTCGTAAGTAAATAGTCTGCTGGTTCCTCTTTTCCATCCTGTCGCCCGGTCTTGACTTTCGCTTAAATCAGGCCTCGGCTTCCTGCTCTATCCCGACAAACTGGAACACGACGAATTTATAATATATCGCCAAAACCGGTGGACGTTCGGACGCTACAATGGAACGGAGGTCGGAGCTTGGTTTCAGCGAAATAGCGGACGGGTATACGTATATACACACAAAACAGCGGACAATAGATTAAGTTTATCAGGAATTTGGGGCGGGTGGCCGCAGTCGGAGCGCAGTTTCCGCGTCGGAAAATACGTCGCAGAGTGGAGATGTTAATTCGCCGGACTTCCGGGAGGTGACCGCAATCCGGCATACAGTTCCCTGGGCTGCCGAGGGTTCGCTCGAAATAACGTTAATTGTATTCAACTTTTAAAGTGGACGCCAGCGCCTTCACGGGACAACTATCCTATACACTATACACAACTGGACTTACCGTAGCAACGGAATTAACATACAAACATACTTTTGCGTCATTTATAATGCCAGTGTGATGTCGAAATGTCAAACTAGTATTTAAAACGTCAGAATACCGATTTACGTATCAAAATTACATCAAACGCGCATGTGACATTTAATCGTCCGCATTTTCGTCCGCGAAAACAAATTTAATCTTACTTTCAGTACCATATTGGAAAGACCGTGTAATGTTTAATAATTTAGCTCATAGACTTAATTGTAAGTTATTTCAGTATGCTGTAGAAGCTGGCGCGGGACAATCTGTGCATTATATAGATGTAAATTCAATAATCTATGAGCGTCAAATGACAAAACACGGTCTTCATATGACAATTCATGCTAAAAACGTAATTATGAGTTCTGTAACCTCAACCATAAGTAGTTTAAAAATCATGTCTATCGATAACCGTAATGCTCTGGTCCGTTAGTGTAATATCAACGGCAACCAGATAAAATAAACAACCTATTAGTTCCCTGGTACAAATTTTGGCAAACCTAGCACTGATGACACGTGTTTAATGATTCCACATAATATTTCACTTGAACATTTGTAGTCTCACTTCTAAAGTATCGTGCTTGGAGGACTTGCAGCATGAATTGTCATATCCTGCTGTTATTTGTCTAACCGACACCTCAGGCTCTCGAACGGGGAAATACCATCATACCTATTAACAATTACAATTTAGCAAATAGTTTTCACAGAAATTCGAGAGGTGGTGGTACGCCATTTACGTGAAGCGTGATGTCCAAGCGTCGCTTTGTAAATTACATTATTGCCCATTGAAAAATACTTGAATTTCATGTGCAAAGAACAACTACTCCTGAGAGGAGGTGCGTGGTTATTGTATATATAGATCACCGTCAGGTGACATATCTGCTTTTTAGAAAATCTGTTTGTTGTTGGATGAGGTTTCTGCCTCGGGTGATGCGATAATGGTGGCTGGGGATTTCAGCATTAATCTAGGGGAAAATTCCTATTCCGTGCAGAGTTTCGTTAGCATTATGTCTTGTTTTAATCTGATTCCCTATGTTGCAGAACCGACTCGTGTTACCGAATCATCTAGTACCTTGATTGACAATATATTTGCTGAGGAACTACCTAACATGTATTCGTGTTCAGTTGGTTCGTCGCACGTTTCTGATCATAAATATCAATGTTTGCGGATGAAGTCGTCATCGCGGGTAGATACGAATAAATTTTATTATCGCCGTAACTTCTCGGAAGGAAATATCATACAGTTTCAAGGTGCATTAAATTCTGAATGTTGGAAAGGCGTATATAAACACTGACTTAATACACAATTTCAGAACTTTATAAATATATTTGTACCATTTTAATATTTGTTTTCCACTTACAAAACATTTGTTAAAACATAAATAGCACCATGGTATAACAATGACCTTAAACAGATGGCAACAGAACTGCGTGAACTGTCTACTCTGTATGAGAAAACTAGTGATACAAATATCTGAATTAGTATAAACTAAAAAAAGATCATTATTACTAAACCGTTGAAATAACTAAAAAACAATTCTATAACAATTTAATTACAAATTCAAAGAACAAATCAAAGACGTCTTGTCAGTGAATAAGGAACACCAAAATCTAAATAATGAATCTAGACAAATTTCAGTATATGAGCGATGAATGGCAGTCTCATAAGTGCTCCTGAAAAAAAGTGTCAGCTTGTTAGGAAAACAATTCAGTACGCATTTGCAAATATAGCTAGCCCGGTTATCAAGTCTGAGTTGGTTAATACAAAATTACCTGTTCCTGCGGATGATTGTGAAGTGAATCACGTTATTAAAGAATATCACTAAGAATTCTGCTGGAATTGATGAATACCTGTTCCTTCTTAAAGTTTCGTAGTTCATGATATTTAAAACCATATTCATTTAATAATCAGTATGAGAACGGAACATTTCCAAACGAGCTAAAAAATCAAAGTCATACCTACATAAAGAGTAGCATTAAACATTAGTATTATCGCCCACAATCGTACCTGTGCATTCACAAAAGTCTGAAAAAATATTAATAATAATTAACATGTATTCTCACATACAATTGTAAGTACATCAATTCGATTTGTTGCTGTAATCACGGTAACGCAATTAACAATGCAATAATGCTTTTTAAATGGTTTATGAAGGAGAATTAAGTGGATTGTTCTTTGACTGCTAGGCGTTTGAAACCCTGGATCTAAATTCTACTGAAAAAATATCAAGGTTTGTGCGTGCATTGCAACCAATTTTTAGATCATTTTTATCAACCGAAAGTCACTGTCAGCATCACGGGTGTCAGGAGATGTTGACGGTTTTTTATTCGACTGTGGAGTTGCGCATGCGGCCACAAGGTCAATTTATGGACCAATCTATTTACATATTATTAATGATTTTCTTTGAGCCTTACAAGTGTTTTGTCGCAAATTACTGAATGATACAGCGCATTATAGTAGGCGTTTGAACAAATCTAAATACAGCTAACGTAAGATCAGGAAATGATAGCGTGGCGGAAGCCAAGCCACCTTGAATGCAGAAAAAAGAAGTATTATTTTTAAATCGGAGCATTTCGTAATCCTCTTAGTCCTATATTATGCAAGTGTCATATCGAATCTTGTTGTAATTTTGGGAGTATTATGACTGTGATTTGAGTGGACCAAACTGCTCTAGTTTGAACAATAAGTAGCTCCGCGGTGTAGCGATTAGTAACTTCGGCGCTGACTGCAACATAATAAATTAAATTATTTATTATGCTACGTTGAGACCCGAACGTTATGCGTCATTTTTCGGGTCTTCATATATGCGCACCAGTTTTCATCGCAAAACGTGTCTAAGATGTATAGTTGATAGGTTCGGGAAGTCGTTCGGAAGTTTTCAAAGACTGAATATTAACATTACTCGTTATATATACAATTAAATATATTCAAAAAGAAGAACGTATTTCTCAGAACATCATAAATCGATAATATTGACTAGATTTCGCACGATTGGCTGCCACCACCAAACAAATTTGAAATGCCCTTATTATAGAGTATCATGTTACAAACTACCGAGCAAATAAAACAAATCTCATTAACCTTTTAGAAGGGCGATATTAATTTTCTGGACAAAAGTTTTACAGTAACACGAGTATCTAAGTCATAGTTTAATTTTCTGTTGGACGATATGTATGTATGTTTTATTATTTATTATAATGTATATGTGAATGTATTTATATGCTTAGTGACATGTCGATGTTCGTACGAACGAATGACAATAAACATTATTATTATTTTATTGTCCAGCTGGTAAGTCGAGTGGCTTGCACGCTGGCTCATGCGAGTCCGGGGTTCAAATCTCGCTCTGGTCATTACGATATCGGTTTTTCGAGGGTCGTAATGTTGATAGGAGGGAGATTTGCCTCTGAGGGGGCGCTGAAAGCCTATGATATAGCTTAGGGTTACCACCTTAAAAAAAAAAAAAAAAAAAAAAAAAAAATTATTATTATTTAATTGTATTATATATTATTATTATAATCATTGCTGCTTTCCATTTACCAGAGCCGTTTCCGATTAATGAGTGATACACATTGTAGTTCTTCAATCGGTGCAACACTGGAACACTTCAATTTGTAACATCAGAAATGCACATGTGCGGTTAAATGCCTTCTTGCGCCACCTAATATTTTATAACTTTAAATTTTATGTTATTACTCGATCCATGACTGAATTTATGCATATTGATTGTTGAACACCAATACACAACATAACATCAAAATCAATAATTAATACGGCACCCCTGGCATTCATTTTCTAGGCCTAAAATTAACAAACTCTCAAGCGCACTGGCGCATGTTGATCAACGCACCAAGATTTTACATGGTGCACAGAGGGGTAAAGGACAGATTTTAATAGGCGAATGCACCAGGCGCTTTTTCTAGAATCGAGACAGAGCAATATGCTTAC